>JAHHZJ010002721.1:0-27321 GCA_021437245.1 Aegilops speltoides | reverse complement strand
TAAAATGGATGACGATACATATACAACATGTACACTTTGTCTCTTTGTTAGCCACATTTCAGATTAAGCAACCCGAGGACGGCTTTATTTTCAAGAAGTGGGATGATGAGGACATGACTTTTGATATGACCAAAAATATTGCATACATGCATATTTGTAAGGGATTTTAGTGCAAACTATTCAATAATCTATTTATGTTATCCGAAAAAAATATTTACACACTTTTTGTTTTGTTTTGGGTTAAATTTGTAAATAATTAAAAAGGAAGAAAATGTTTATTTGTTTCAAAAAGTTCTTCACGTCATTTTTGGCCCAAGAGAAGATAGAGTCCAAGTCTCACGTTTTGGACTCAGATTCGACGCAAGACATACCTGACTCAAAACGCCAACAATTTTTCATACGGACCGAATTGGGGATTTTTTTTGTTGAAAGAGATTTCATGCTTTCCAGCACAATTGAATCACCTTAAAATCCGTCCGGAGCGTTGAGTTATGGACGAAACAATCTGACGCTGCAGCAGAATCCGAGTCAAACACAAGTCCAAAGGTTTACGCCACCTTGGGCCCATGAGCCTTGTATGACCTAGGGTTTTTTGCTGCCTTGGGACGTCCTCCCACCTCCTTGGCCGCCACCCCTTGCTCCTATATAAGTAGATCCATCTAGTAGCTTTTTCCTTGGGATTTGTTTAGTCAAAAGTTAGCCATTCAACTTCGTACTTCGCTTGTGTCCAACGACGACCAAGACCGCCACGGATCCCCACCTTTATCAATACTTCATATAACCGCAATATTCAGATTGTTTTTATATTCTTGCTTGTTCTTCGATTGCTTGCAGGAATAGACCCGTGGTCAGGTTGATTGTGCCCGGGGTCAATAACCCTCGGAGTTGGTTTAGCGACTAAGGCCAACGTCGGCACGCTTGTAGTCGGATCGCCAAAGTCGCTCCACCAAATCGATAGCTATCATCTCATCGAAAGATCGACACCCGCCTATCGTTAACCCTTGTTTTCGCTGTTAAACGTTTCCCCTGTATGTAATATAAAATCCATCACACCATCATCACGTGGGTTTAGAAGGTTTAACAGAACGTAGTTAGGGAGAACACTTGAAATTTTGTAAGGATCATCTTATTTACACCGTCCCCTAAGTAAACAAGATGCATAAACATGATAAACATCACATGCAATCAAATAGTGACATGATATGGCCAATATCATTTTCCCTTTTGATCTCCATCTTTGGGGCTCCATGATCATCATCGATGGCATGACACCAATTCCATCATCATGATCTCCATCATCGGTTTTAGAAGTTGTCTCGCCAACTATTATTTCTACTATTTTTCCCCCGTTGTCATACTCATCCGTTTAACAGCAAAAAACACTTAGGGTTAATCGATAGAGGCCGGTGTCCCGATTTTCGATGAGATGATAACTATATTTGGTGGAGACGATTTTGACGATCCGACAAAACGCACAGGCGCCTTTAGCAACGCTAAACCAACTCCAGAGGATTGACCACGCCGAGCACAATCAACTCAACAAGGTCTATTCCGCAAGCAATCAAGAACAAGCAAGAATATGATAAAAGCAATCTGAATATTGCAGTATGTATGAAGTATTGATAAAGGTGGGGATCCGGCGTCTTGGTTTCGTTGATACAAACGGCACACGGTTGCAATGGCTAACTTTTTAAACAAACCCAAGGGAAAAACTAGATGGATCTACTTATAGGAGCAAGGTTGCCAAGGAGGTGGAGGACGCCCAGGCAGATAAAACTAACTCTAGGTCGTATAAATGGGCCCAAGGTAGGTGACGAACACCTTTGGACTTGTAGTTTGACTCGGATTCTGGTGCACCAGATTGTTTCGTCCATAACTCAACTCGCCGGGAGGATTTTGGTGATTCCAATTGTGCTGGAAAGAGCATGACTCTAAAAATAGCCTATACTAATGTATTTCGAAATTACATGGGCTCCTGCTAATAAGGTGACGAAGACCCAGAATAGCCTATGGACTTATTATGAAGTGGCATCTTGTATATTTCGTCCAAGGCTTCATGCACTCTTTATGGTGGCTTCAAAGTCCTGAAATCATCACTTGTATCTCTCCGTTTGATCCCTCATGATGCCATCAACTCCATGTGTGTTCTTGCTCCAATGTTCATCCTTCTCCAAGCTAGGCCCTTCATTTGTAAGCAAAACAAATGTATCCAATTTAGGCAGCATCATATTCTCATGAACATTAGAATCATTACCAAGAAACGAAAGTACCGGTAATTTAGTTGATGCGGCGCGAGCTCTAGTAATTGGTCCATTATGTATAGCAGGGTTGTGGTGTAACAATGGTATTGATGTCCTCATCATCCTCCCTTCTTGAAATGAAGTCGCCCTCGACGGCAGCTCATCTTCCTCACCCAAATATGGCTTCAAATCTGCAATGTTAAAAGTGGACTAACCCCAAAATCTGAGGCAGCTCAAGTTTATATGCATTATCATTTACTTTCTCCAACACTTTAAAGGACCAGCAGCACGGGTATTAGCTTTGATTTATGCAATCGAAATCTATCCTTACGAAATGTAACCAAACAAGATCTCCGTGCAAACACAACATGTTTTCTACCCTTATCTCCAGAAGTTTATATTTAGCATTCATATGCTCAATGTTTTCCTTAGTTAACACATGCATTTTTAAAATCAATTCAGCACGTTTTTAGCATCAAAATTAACCTTCCTGAAGATGGAAGAGGCAATAAATCAATAGGCACGAGGTAGGAAACCATACACAATTTCAAAAGGGCACATCTTAGTAGTAGAATGCAATGAACGATTATAAGCAAATTCAATATGAGGCAAGCATTCCTCCCACATTTTCTTATTTTTCTTAGAACAGCCCTAAGCATAGTAGACAATGTTCTATTGACTACTTCATTGTCCATCATGGGGTATAGTACTAAAAGCAGTTTAGTCTCCAACTTAGCCCATAAACATCTCCAAAAGTGGCTAAGAAATTTAGTATCACGATCAAACAATAGTATTTGGCACAAGCTTAGCAGAACTAATGATGTTCGCTGACTTTCGTGACCATAAAGTCCTGCTTAAGGCTTAATTTGAGGGTACTCCTGCCTCCCCCGCCGAGCGGGAGTATATTTTGATTCAAGCTACTGCTGCAAGCAGTTTGAGTACTTATGGGTCCGACACGGACCAATGACAAAATTATGACCGCTTTAGTGAACATCTGTCCATTCTATGGCAGCCCTTGAAAGTACTTCATTTTCTCGTGTGCTTTTTGCCTCGATTGCCCAAAATTTCATGTCCTCTATAAAGAAGATATCGCTTCCACATATATATTGGCCGATGCTAGAATGCCCTTTTGTTCTTGGCTTCACGCACATGGGTTACAAAGATGCCATCCGTGAAAACAACAAGAATAAGGCATATAGCTGCTGGATTTTTTTCAATTTACGCCAAATGAGATTGCCCGGATCATAGAGCATCTCGCAAAAGTACGTTAGTCCCTACTGTGGGGGCTAATGTCTATAAGCAACATAATCTCTCAATTCCTTCAAAAGGAAGTGCCAATGGGTTCAAACTTGTATGAAAAACAGCGATTTAATGATGTTCTTTGACTTTCAAGGCCAAAAAGTCCCGCTTAGGGTTGAATTTGAGGGTACCCGGCCTCCGGCGTAAGCGTGAGTATTTTTTGATTCGCAGACGCATTGCCAGTAGCTTCAAGAGATTTATGGGTCCGACACGGACTCTAAATGACAAAATTATGACTGTTTTAGTGAACATCTTTCCATTCTATGGTAGTCCTTGAAAGTACTTCATTTTCAGTGCTTTTTTCCCGATTGCCTAAAATTTCTTGTCCTCTATAGAGGAGATATCGCTTCCACATATATATCGACCGATGCCAGCATGTCCTTTTGTTCTTGGCTTTCACGAGCATGGGTTACAGCATGCCATCCGTGAAAACAACAAGAATAAGGCATATAGCCGCTGGATTTGTTTCAACTTACGGCCAAATGAGATTGCCGGATCATAGAGCATCCGCAGAAGGTACGCTTGTCCCTACCAGGGGCTAATGTCTATAAGCAACATAATCTCTCAATTCCTTCAAAAGGAAGTGCCAATGGGTTCGTAAACTTGTCTCAAATACAGCGATGAATGATGTTCTTGACTTTAGGCCAAAATTCCTGCTTAAGGCTGAATTTGAGGGTACTACGGCCCATCGCGGAAGCGTGAGTATTTTTGATTCACACACTGGTCAAAGCAGTTTGAGTACTTATGGGTCCGACACGACTCCAAATGATAAAATTATGACCGCTTTAGTGAACATCTATCCATTCTATGGCGGTCCTTGAAAGTACTTCATTTTCTCGTGCTTTTGCCCGATTGCCCAAAATTTCTTGTCCTCTATAGAGAAGATATTGTTTCCACATATATATCGACCGATGCCAGAATTCCTTTTGTTCTTGGCTTTCACGCACATGGGTTACAGATGCCATCCGTGAAAACAAGGAGAATAAGGCATATAGCCGATGGATTTTCTTCAATTTACGGCCAAATGAGATTGCCCGGATCATAGAGCATCCGCAGAAAGATACGCTCGTCTGCATCGTGGGGCTAATGTCTATAAGCAACATAATCTCTCAATTCTTCAAAAGGAAGTGCCAATGGGTTTAGAAACTTGTCTCAAAAACAAATGATTTAATGATGTTCTTTGACTTTCGTACAAAAAGTCCTGCTTAAGGCTGAATTTGAGGGTATCCGGCTTCCCCGGAAGCGTGAGTATTTTTGATTCAAGGCCAAGGCTGCAGTAGCAAAGATTTGTGGGTCCGACACTAACTCCAATGACAAAATTATGACTGTTTTAGTGAACATATTTCCATTCTATGGCAGTCCTTGAAAGTACTTCATTTTCGTGTGCTTTTGCCCGATTGCCCCCATAATTTCTTGTCCTCTATAGAGGAGATATCGCTTCCACATATATATTGACCGATGCCAGAATGCCCTTTTGTTCTTGGCTTTCACGCCGCATGGGTTACAAAGATGCCATCCGTGAAAACAGGAGAATAAGGCATATAGCCATTGTATTTTCTTCAATTTACGGCCAAATGAGATTGCCCATATCATAGAGCATCCGCAGAAGGTACGCTTGTCCCTACCAGGGGGCTAATGATGCGGAGCATCCTTCCATCATCCCCATGGACTCTACATCAACACATCCAACCCCACAAGGACCTATGACTCGAAAGCACGCAAGAGCTCTCAAACCGAGGTGACATGAGACATGGTTACTACTCAAACGGAAATGCTATGCATACTGTGTACCAAGGAGTCAACCATGAAGAGGTTAGGAAGCAAGGAGAACCGGAAGCGGAAGACATGCATGAAGACGGAGAGGAGAAAGCAACAAGGACTGAGAGGCCAGACGATCCGGACGGAGGCCTTGGACGATCCGGACAGAGTCTGGATGATCCGGACCCCGTCCGGACGATCCGCTAAAGCGATCAAGGCAACAGATGTTTCCCCCAAAGCCGGACCATCCGGCCCTGCCCGGATCATCCGACCTCGCCCGGACGTCTGACCACCAGCCGGACATCCGCCCTGCGCGACCGCCACCGACCTCCTACCATCCGGTCTCCACTGGATCATCTCGACAAGCCCGGATCATCCGGACCCCGTCCGGATCATCCGCCGCCATGTGTGGCGCGTGGTTGGGCTGAGCCCATGTACCCTTCGCCCAAACTCTATATATAGGACCCCTTTCTCACTTTAAGACTTAGCATTGATTAGCTCATATTTGTGTGTGAGAGCTTTTGCTCATCCACTGTTACTTCTCCTCGGAGATCAGACCTCCGCTCTAGGAGAAGATCCTCATGGATTCAAGACCCTATCTAGGGAAGAACATCAAGGCCTCCTCTTGGAGATGAACGGTCCTTTGTATCCTTACCCTAGTTGACTATGTAAATTGTGGATCTCATGTGTATGTTGATCTAGCACTTGTGTGATCGATTCCTTGTTGGTTGAGTGATTCTCTCGCTTTCCCCCGTGATTCCCCTTTGTGCTCCGCTGTTCTTCGCCTTTCCGTAGGATCCCTCCAAACGTGAAAGATCGATTTCAATTAGGGTTCCACCCACATCATATGCTATCATGAGCCACGCTGATCACGCTTTTGGAGCCCCTACCCCGTGATTTCTAGCTTGATTTTGTTGTTTTCGCCCTAAAATCCAAAAATCCTCACAAAAATACCCCCAAAATTTTTGTGATTTGTTGGTTTTGATGATGTTTTGTTGTTTTTGATCCGTGGATTCGTGTGTAACTCGTGGATCTTGCTTTTCCCCACCTTCTCCCCTCAAATCTATCAAAATCCCTCGAAATCGCCAAATTTCTCCCTGCTGAAGTTCTTCCCGTAGCAGCCCTGCGGCGTGGTTGACCTTCCGGATCATCCGACAAAGTCCCGATCCGGACGCGTCTCGGATCATCCGCTCCCTGCCCAGAGCATCCGGCTTCCTTCAAAACTGCACTTGTGCAGTCCCCCATCCACCACCACCACCACCTACACCTACATACACCCTCCCCACCCCATCCACCACCACTTCCACTTGCCAAAACCCCAAGACACAACCTTCAGATTACCATTCAATTTGAGTTCGACAATTTGAGTGAGATTTCCGTGTCCTTTGTGTTTCAAGATATCTAGAGATGTGCGACATCAACAACAAACGCCATTTTGGTCGACTACTCATCTTCGCCACGACGGTAACATCGATGACATCTTTGTCATACCTTGCAATTGCATTGATAACCATCATATACCATCTTTATGCTGTTTACCCACCGAGACTAGCCATTGAGTATTGCCGCAACATGACTTGTGCACATTAGTTGCATACACCATATCATACATACAATCATGGTGCATATCTCGAATCAACTTGTGTGTCACAAAGTTGTCACCGATACACAATTGCTATCTTAGTTCGTGAAGTTTGCATAAGAAAAGAGATCAAAAGAGAAAGAGCCACTCAAGCTTTTAAGCAAAGAGGAAAGATAAGCAAAGAGCTTATAAGCAACAAGCATAGCATCATACAACATTAAGATTGTCATATAAGATCATCTTGGATCATTGCACCGATACACCATACATATAGCATAATGGGATAGAGATCGCTGTATTTTTGCCTAGTAGGTTGTGCACAAGTCTGTGATTCGCTTATTGTGCAATCGTATTAGCGCTCTCTAGTATTGTGCAACAAGAGCATTTTCGTGGATTCCACATTTTGGCTCACTTTTGGTTTGCATAATCCCATTTATCTATTTATGGTGTGTTTCCGTAGTACCACTACTTGCTTGGTCTACTTGTTGCATATGCGAATTTGTGAATCTTCTTCAACATTTTTGAGTCAAGCTAACGATTGCAATCAATTTTGTGCCACCATCCTAACCAAGCTCCACCAAAAGCTTTTACTTGTGTAGGTGTGAGAATCGACAAGGATCGGTACCAATAGTGCTATTTCATTGTCCGTGATTTGAGTGAACTTGATTCATCTTCAACTTCGTCAAAGTACATTGGTATTCGTCTTCTCCTTCTACCACTCACAATTTGCTTGAAATGATGGATTGGCCAAGTTCTTCTACAAATCCACTCTTCATCGAGCAAGACGACGACATGTCATCATACGCCACCAAGAGCCACCTCTTTACGCACAACGAGCTCTACATCAAGAGCAACAAGCAATGAGCTAATGCATCGACAACCTTCCACCGACTTGCACTTTCCGAGCAACGATAAGAGAGTACTTCACAACAAGCTCGACGCAAGACAAGAAAGAGAATGATGCAAGAATGGATTTAGATCCGCGCTTTGTTGGTGAACCGCGATTTCTACTTCTCACACTCAAGACGGAGCCACCTCAAGTAGCCACTCCGACGACTTCTTCTCCGACACAAGTACACCATCATCGAACACTCTTCGACGAGCAAGCCAACAACACCGCCATGCATCTCAAACCCTTTACACGACAAGAATCTCCAAGAGCAAGTTGATGAAGAAGTCCTCGCCCTCAATCGAACCAAGTGGCGCTTGCTCAAGCACAAGAACGACAACGCCTTCGCCGCCAACAAGAACAAGAACGAAAGCGCCTTACATCAAGAGCAACAAGACGCCGAGGCTCAACGATTCAACAACAACAACGAAGCACAAGCTCTGAGGCGAACGCCCTTCAAGCATCAAGTCGAAGCTATCACCAACCGCAACCGCGAAGGCGCAATCAAGAGGAAGCCCTTCTAGAAGAAATACAAGAGAGGAACTACCATCCACGCAAGCGCAATGTCAAGCTCCACAAGCTCCTCCACAAGCTCCTCAAGCTCAACCTCAACCTCAAGGTCAACAAGCGCAAGTTGATCATGGACTTCCTCCTCGCCAAGAGCAACAAGAGGATGATTACCTCCACGCCAAGAACATCCTCATCAACATCGACCTCAACACAATGAAGAACAACGCTATGGCAAGCTTAAGTTCACAATGCCCAAGTTCAATGGAACCAATGATCCCAAGAGTACCTTTCATGGGCATTGAAGGTCAACAAAATCTTCGCTTGCACAACTATGAGGAAGAGAAGAAGATCGCTATGGCATCACTTGAGTTCCAAGACTATGTGCTCATATGGTGGGAACAAGTACTAGAGCTCGACAAGCAAGAGGTGAATCTCCAATCACCACTTGGGCTCAAATGAAGGATGTCATGCGAGCACGCTTTGTGCCCACCTACTACAACCGTGATCTCTTCAAGAAGCTACAACCTCAAGCAAGGAACAAAGAGTGTTGAAGAATACTACAAGGAAAAGGAGATTGCCATGATTCGAGCCAATGTCACGGAGGATGATGAGCAAACAATGGCACGATTCTTGAATGGACTCAACCATCCCATCAAGAAGATCGCCGACTTCCAACCCTACTCCAACCTCACCGAGCTCGTGCATCAAGCTACAAAGGCGGAACGACAAGTGCAAGATGACTTCAATAGGCCAAGTACTCATCCAAGACATACGGCTTCTCCAACAACCAAGCTTCAACAACCACTCCAACTTCGACATCAACCAAGCCTTTTCCAAGCAACGACGACGAGTCAAGTTACAAGAAAACTTCTACAAGTTCGAGTTGTCCTCCTCCTACTACAAGCAACCCAAGCCGCTGGCTTCATCATCTACTCCAACCGATGAGACCAGAAAGACAAGCTCCTTCAAGTGTTTTACTTGGCGCGCCGAGGCCACAAGTCATATGAATGCACCAACAAGCGCACCATGATACTCAACGACGATGGCACCTATGACACAATGAGCGAAGATGAAATGGAAGCTATTGAGCAAGTGGCCATGCACCGCGCATCAACGAGGATGAAGATGATCAAGTCTTTTTGATGAAGACAAGTCCCGCCTTTGTTGTCTCCAAAGTCTTGACACTTCAACATCAACAAGAAGAAGACCAACGATGCCACATCTTCCACACAAAGGCCGCCATCAATGGGCGATCCGTCAAGGTCATCATCGATGGAGGTAGTTGCCACAACTTGGCAAGCGAAGAACTATGCTCCAAGCTCCAATTGGTCAAGAAGAAGCATCCGCAACCCTACAAGGTTCAATGGCTAAGGACTCGCACTATACGAGTTGAGCACACGGTCCAAGTATCATTCAAAATAGGTGCATATGAGGACACTTTGGAGTGTGATGTGGTCCCAATGACCGATGCCACCTCCTCCTTGGTCAGCCATGGCACTCGACTGGGTGTCTACCACAATGGGCGACAAACCACTATAGCTTCAAGATGAAAGGCAAAGAATATGTCCCACGCACCCATGTCTCCTAGTCAAGGATAGCCGACAAACAAGCCACCAACCAAAGAGAGAAGAGTGAGAAAGTGAGCCACCAAAAGTGAGTGAGAGCCACAAGCCAAATTTGAGCGCCTTCGCCTAGAGAGAAAAACTCATACTATTCTCCACCAAACATGAGATGAGAGAAGTGTGTGAGAACCCATCGAGTGTGATGCACTTTGTCCTTGTGTGCAAGGATGGAGAACCAAAAACTAACACCACTCATGAGCTACTGATGTAGGGTGGAACCCTAATTCGCCGATCTTTCACGTTTGGAGGGGATCCTACGGAGGAAACACGAAGAACGCGCGGAAGAACGAGAGGAAATCACGGGGAAGAACGAGAGAGACACTCAACTGACAAGAGATCAATCACACAAGGTCAAGATCATCGAAGCACGAGTGATACATGGTCCAAAATCAACAAAGGAAAGATACAAAGGTAGCCGTTTTTCTCCGGAGGAGGTCTTGAATCCACGAGGATCTTCCTTTGAGGGGTCTTGAACTGATGGATCTTCCCAGACGGAGGTCCCGATCTCCGTGGAGAAGTACCGTGGATGAGCAAAGGCTCACACACAAATATGAGCTAATCCAATGCTAAGTCTCAAAGTGAGGAGAGGGGTCCTATATAGAGTCCTGGGCGAAGGGTATCTGCTCAGCCCAACACGCTGCAGTAGGGCTGGCCGGACGATCCGGGCGATGGTACGGATGATCCGGCTGGTCCGGATGATCCGGTGGGGCCGGATGGTCCGGTGCTCGCTAGTGACGGCGCAGGCCGGACGTCCGGCTGATGGTCCGGATGTCCGCGGGATCCGGATGATCCGGGCGGGTCCGATGATCCGCTTCAGGTGGAGGTTCTGCTGCTTTCGCGTTGTTTTAGCCGGATCATCCGGACCGGGTCCGGATCATCCGCTCGTCCGGATCGTCTGGCCTCCGTCCGGATCGTCCGCCTCTGGTCCTGGTTGCTTTCCTCTCCGCTCACAGATGTCTTCCGCTCCGATTCTCCTTGCTTCCTAGCCTCTTCATGGTCGACTTTGGTGCCTCGAGTATGCATAGACTTTCCGCTTGAGGCAGAACCATGTCTCATGTGAATCAAGGAGAGTTGTGAGAGGAGTGATGTCACCTCGTTTCAAGAGCTCTGCACGTGCTCGAGCCATCGGTCCTTGTGCTATTGTAGGTGTTGATGTAGAGTCCATGGGGATGATGGAAGGATGCTCCGCATCATATCCCTCCTTCAAATGATCCGACCTCGATCTAGATCTTCATCACCATGGAAAGGCGAGAGGTCTTTGACGTTGAAGGTGTCGCCACGCTGTACTTTTCGCTGGTAGGTCGAGCTTGTAGGCGTTGTTGTTGTAGCGCATAACACCTTGAAGGGTCCATCGGCTCGAGGTAGAAGTTTGACTTATGCTCGCTGGGGAAGCTGCCTCATGGAAGGTGTAGCCACACGAGGTCGCCTATGTTGAAGATCATGGGTTGCTTGTTGATGTTGAGCTTGGTCGCTAGTCGCTGTACTTGGCGCCGATGGTGTTTCTTGTATCTTCATGCATCTTCTTGATGTAGCTTGCACGGCACTTGCGCCGAGGTTGGTGCGCTTTGTAGAGGTAGAGATAGGATGTCCAATGGGGACAATGGGTTGAAGCAGAGACGACCCTCAAGGGGACTTGCCGGTCGTCGAATGTCTTATGCGTTGTAGGCGCATTTCGGCGATGGGTAGACACGCCTCCCACTCCTTGATGTTCTTCTTGATCAACACGCCAAGTAGAGTGGAGAGCGCCTGTTCGTCACCTCCGCTTGGCCTTCGGTTTGAGGATGGTATGCGGATGAGAATAAGAGCTTGATTCCTAGCTTGGCAAAGAGTATTCCAAAAGTAACTCAAGAACTTGACGTCATTGTCGGAGACGATTGACTTTGGTACTCCATGGAGGCGCAAGATTTCCCTACAAAAGAGATTTGCAATATGTGAAGCATCGTCACCTTGTTGCAAGGAATGAAATGTGCCATTTTAGAAAATCTGTCCACAACAACAAACACGGAGTCCTTTCCATTTTGAGTTCTAGGCAAACCAAGTACAAAGTCCATGCTAATGTCTTCCCAAGGTTGATAAGGAATAGGAAGGGCATGTAAAGACCAAGAGATTGAGCTTTTGACTTAGCTTTGTGCATGTTGAGCATCTTGTGGTGAAGCGTGAGACGCCTCAAACATCTTGGGCCAAAAGTAGTTCTTGGAGAGCGGATAAGGTCTTGTCGCATTCAAAATGTCCCATGAGTCCACCTCAATGAGCCTCTTGCAAAAGTAGCAAACGAAGAGAAGACTCGGTATGCAAAGTTTGTTAGCTCTCATAAGATAACCATCCTTGAGGTAATATTGTTCCCAAGATGTATGCGTCAAACATTTAGCAAAATGAGGTGCAAAAGATGGATCACTAGCATACAAATCTTTGATGTGCTCAAAGCCAATAACATTCAACTCAAGTTGGTTGACAAGCGTGCATATGCGTGAAAGTGCATCGGCAACTACATTTTCCTTGCCCTTAATGTACTTGATCACATATGGAAAAGATTCAATAAATTCACTCCATTTTGCATGACGCTTGTTCAATTTAGTTTGACCTTTTAAGTACTTAAGCCGCTTTCATGATCGGTATGGATGACAAACTCATGAGGTCTAAGATAATGTTCCCAAACATGTAGCACACGACTAAAGCATACAATTCTTTTGTCATACACGGATAGTTAAGTTGAGCACCGGAGAGTTTTTCACTAAAATAAGCAATGACTCGCTTTTTCTTGCATTAAAACTCCGCCAATTCCGTACCACATGCATCACAATGGACCTCAAAAGTTTTGTCAAAATTGGGCAAAGCAAGAATTGGAGCATGAATAAGCAAAGACTTGAGCTCATCGAAGAGTTGGCTTGCAAAGGTCCCCAAACAAAAGGAGTATTCTTCTTACTCAAAGCATGCAAAGGAGCTGCAATAGTGCTAAAGTTTTTCACAAACGGCGATAAAACCTGCAAGACCAAGGAAACTTCGACTTGTTGCAAATTGCGGGTTGGGGCCAAGTTTTAATTGCTTTGATCTTAGTTTCATCAACATGGACACCCTTGGAAGATACAACGAAACCCAAGAAAACCACTTTGTCAACTCCAAAACTGCATTTTTCAAGTTGGCATAAAGACTTTTTTCAAGTGTTTGCAAAACAAGCTTAACATGATCAACATGCTCTTTCATGGTTTTGCTAAACACAAGAATATCATCAAGTAAACCACAACAAAGATCCCAATGTATGGATTTAGTACATGATGCATGAGACGACAAAAGTTCCGGAGCTTCCGACAAATCCATAGGCATAACCAACCATTCATATAAGCCAAATTTTGTTTTGAAAGCAGTTTTCCATTCATCACCCTCATGAATGCGGATTTGGTAATAGCCACTTTTAAGATCAATTTTTGAGAAAATGTTGGCTCCACTAAGTTCATCAAGCATATCATCTAAGCGAGGAATGGGATGCCTATAGCGCACGGTGATAGCATTTATGGGTCGACAATCGGAACACAAGCGGAAAGTTCCATCGGGCTTAGGCACAAGTATTACGGAACGCACAAGGGCTTAAGCCACGACATGACCGCTGTCGATAAGTTGTTGTACTTGCCATTGAATCTCCTTGGTTTCTTCGGGATTGACACGGTATGGGGCTTTGTTTGGAAGTGGCGCCCGGTATGAGGTCGATTCGATGCTCAATGCCCTGAGAGGAGGTAGACCCGAGGTAGCTCATCGGGGAACACATCTTGAAATTCCTGCAAAAGAGATTGAAACACCAAAGGTAGCTCATGAGTGTCGTTAGTTTTTGGTTCGCCATCCTTGCACACAAGGATAAAGTGCATCACACTCGATGGGTTCTCACACACTTCTCTCATCTCATGTTTGGTGGCAAATAGTATGAGGTTTTTCTCTCTAGGCGAAGAGGTGCTCAAATTTGGCTTGTGGCTCTCACTCACTTTTTGGTGGCTCACTTTCTCACTCTTCTCTTTTGGTTGGTGGCTTGTTTGTTGGCTATCACTTGACTAGGAGACATGGGTCGAGGACATATTCTTTGCCTTTCATCTTGAAGCTATAGTGGTTTGTACGCCCATTGTGGTATACACCACGGTCGAATTGCCATGGCCACCAAGGAGGAGGTGGCAAACGGTCATTGGGACCACATCACACTCCAAAGTGTCCTCATATGCACCTATTTTGAATGATACTTGGACCGTATGCTCAACTCAGATAATGCCGAGTCACTTAGCTATTGAACCTTGTAGGGTTGCGGATGCTTCTTTTTGACCAATTGGAGCTTGGATCATAGTTCTTCGCTTGCCAAATTGTGGCAACTACCTCCATCGATGATGACCTTGACGGATCTCCCATTGATGCCGGCCTTGGTGTGGAAGATGTGGCATCGCTGGTCTCTTCTTCTGGTGATGTTGAAGTGTCAAGACTTTGAGATGCCATTGAGCTTCCATTCTGCCTGCAGTTGTTCATTGAGGTCGATGATATGCCTTGATGATCATCGCTTTGTTGATTGGCGCAGGAGTGAGGTCCTGATCAACTTGTCAATTGAAGAGAGCTGGAGGTTTTGATCAAGGCTGCTCTGTTGTTCTGAGGTCTGATGAAGCACGAGCTTGACGGAGCCTTTCATGTTGCAGTGCTGGATGAGAGCTCTGTTTTCGAAGTTGCCGCTGCTGAACAAGCTTGCGTCTTGTTCCATTGCGCCAATTGCTGCTGTTGCCTACTGATGCCCAAGATTTGGCTGATTGATGGAACTCTTCTGATCAATCTGACCTGTTCATCCCATCAACTTTGCAGCTTCTCCTAAATGATATTTCATATGACCCTCTCTAGACATGGGGATGATGTCATATGAAATATCATTTAGGAGAGAAGTCACCTCGGTTTCAAGAGCTCTTGCACGGTTTCTAGACATAGGTCCTGTGGGGTTGGATGTGTTGATGTAGAGTCAATGGGATGATGGAAGGATGCTCCAGATCACAATTGCAATCTTAGTTCGCCAAGTTTGTATAAGAAAAGAGCTCAAAAGAGAAAGAGCCACTCAAGCTTTTAAGCAAAGAGGAAAGATAAGCAAAGAGCTTATAAGCAACAAGCATAGCATCATACAACATTAAGATTGTCATATAAGATCATCTTGGATCATTGCAATCAAATACCATACATATAGTGTACTTGGGATAGAGATCGCTGCATTTTGCTTAGTAGGTTGTGCACAAGTCTCAGTGATCCGCCTATTGTGCAATCGTATAGCTGGTTTCTAGTATTGTGCAACAAGAGCATTTTCGTGGATTCCACATTTTGGCTCACTTTTGGTTTGCACAATCCCATTTATCTATTTATGCGTGTGTTTCCGTACCACTACTTGCTTGGTCTACTTGTTGCATATGCGAATTTGCGAATCTTCTTCAACATTTTTGAGTCAAGCTAACAATTGCAATCAATTTTGTGCCACCATCCTAACCAAGCTCGACTAAAGGCTTTTATTTGTGTAGGTGTGAGAATCGACAAGGATCGGTACCAATAGTGCTATTTCATTGTCCGCATTTGAGTGAACTTGATTCATCTTCAACTTCGTCAAAGGTACATTGGTATTGATTCTTCTTTCTACCACTCACAATTTGCTTGAAATGATGGATAGGCCAAGTTCTTCTACAAATCCACTCTTCATCGAGCAAGACGATTTAAATGTCATCCCACGTCACCAAGAGCCACCTCTTTACGCACAACGAGCTCTCCATCAAGAGCAACAAGCATTGAGCTTAACGATCGACAACCTCTCCACCGACTTCTGCGACTTCCGAGCAACGACACGTAGATTACTTCGACAACAAACTCGACGCGACAAGAAAGAGAACGATGCAAGAATGGACGAGATCCGCGCTTTGTTGGTGAACCGCGATTTCTACCTCTTCACACTCAAGACGGAGCCACTCAAGTCGCCATCCGACGACTTTCTCCGACACAAGTACACCGCTATCGAACATTCTTCGACGAGTCAAGGCACAAGATCGCTATGCATCTCGCAACCCGCTTCATGACAAGAATCCCAAGAGCAAGTTGATGAAGAAGTTCTCGCCCTCAATCGAGCCAAATGGCGCTTTGCAAGCTTCAAGAACGACAACGCCTTCGCCACCAACAAGAACAAGAACGAGCCGCTTACACTAAGAGCAACAAGACGCCAAGCTCAACGCCTTCAACAACAACAACGAAGCACAAGCTTTGAGGCGGAACGCGCCTTCAAGCATCAAGTCGAGCTCGCCAACCGCAATCGCGAAGGCGCAATCAAGAGGAAGCCCTTCGAGAAGAAATACAACAGAGGAACTACCATCCACGCAAGCAACGCCAAGTCCCACAAGCTCATCCTCAACCTCAAGGTCAACAAGAGCAAGTTGATCATGGACTTCCTCCTCGTCAAGAGCAACATGAGGATGATTATCCTCCACGTCAAGCACGTCATCATCAACATCGACCTAACCACAATGATGAACAACGTTATGGCAAGCTCAAGTTCACAATGCCCAAGTTCAATGGAACCAATGATCCTGAAGAATACCTCTCATGGGCATTGAAGGTCGACAAAATCTTTCGTTTGCACAACTATGATGAAGAGAAGAAGATCGCTATGGCATCACTTGAGTTCCAAGACTATGTGCTCATATGGTGGCAACAAGTACTTGAGCGCCGACAAGCAAGAGGTGAACCCCCAATCACCACTTGGGCTCAAATGAAGGAGCTCATGAGAGCACGCTTTGTGCCCACCTACTACAACCGTGATCTCTTCAAGAAGCTACAACTCCTCAAGCAAGGAACAAAGAGTGTTGAAGAATACTACAAGGAAATGGAGATTGCCATGATTCGAGCCAATGTCACGGAGGATGATGAACAAACAATGGCACGATTCTTGAATGGCCTCAACCATCCCATCAAGAAGATCGCCGATTTCCAACCCTACTCCAACCTCATTGAGCTCGCCCATCAAGCTACAAAGGCGGAACGACAAGTGCAAGATGACTCTGGCACGCCAAGTACTCATCCAAGACATACGGCCTCCAACAACCAAGCTTCAACAACTACTCCAACTTCGACATCAACCAAGTCTTTTCCAAGCAACGACGACAAGTCAAGTTACAAGAAAACTTCTACAAGTTCAAGTCGCCCTCCTCCTACTACAAGCAACCCAAGCCGCGGCTTCCTCATCTACTCCAACCAATGAGACCGCAAGACAAGCTCCTTCAAGTGTTTTACTTATGCGGCTGAGGCCACAAGTCATATGAATGCACCAACAAGCGCACTCATGATACTCAACGCACGATGGCACCTACAACTCAATGAGTGAAGATGAAATGGACGCCATTGAGCAAGTGGCCATGCACCGCGATCAACGAGGATGAAGATGATCAAGTCTTTGTGATGAAGATACAAGCCCCATTGATAGAGGCAAAGGTGTCCCGCCTTTCGATGAGATGGTGGATTTCGTTTGGTGGAAGTCGATTTTGACGATCCGATCACGAAGGCGGCGAGGACGCCGCTACTTAGCAATCGCTAAACCAACTCCGAGAGGTTATTGACCACGCCGAGCACGATCAACCTGACCACGAGGGTCTATTTCGCGAGCAAACGAAGAACAAGCAAGAAACTGAGATTGCAATCTGATATTGCGAATATAAGATGAAAGCTTTATTGATCAAGGTGGGGTCTGTGACGCTTTGTCCGGTCGCTGAACACAAACGGCACGCCAAGTTGCAGCTATGGCGAACTTTTGATCTAAACAAAACCTAAGTCTAAACGGTGCCCTAAGGGCTGTATATATGGAGGAAGAGGGGTGAATTTCGTGGCCTTGGTGGAGGGGTCCAAACTAACCCTAACTCTTGTTTCCCCACACATACGGACTCTAAAAATAGCCTATACTAATGTATTTCGAAATTACATGGGCCTGGCCTAATAATAAGGTGACGAAGACCTAGAATAGCCTATGGACTAATATTATGAAGTGGCATCTTGTATATTTCGTCCAAGGCTTCATGCACTCCTTATGGTGGCTTCAAAGTCCTGAAATCATCACTTGTATCTCCGTTTGATCCCTCATGCATGCCATCAACTCCATGTGTGTTCTTGCTCCAATGTTCATCCTTCTCCAAGCTAGGCCCTTCATTTGTAAGCAAAACAAATGTATCCAATTTAGGCAGCATCATATTCTCATGAATATTAGAATCATTACCAAGAAACGAAAGTACCGGTAATTTAGTTGGCGCGGCGAGCTCTAGTAATTGGTCCATTATGTATAGCAGCAGGGTTGTGGGTGTAACAATGGTATTGATGTCCTCATCATCCTCCCTTCTTGAAATGAAGTCGCCCTCGACGGCAGCTCATCTTCCTCACCCAAATATGGCTTCAAATCTGCAATGTTAAAAGTGGGACTAACCCCAAAATCTGCAGGCAGCTCAAGTTTATATGCATTATCATTTACTTTCTCCAACACTTTAAAGGACCAGCAGACGTGGCATTAGCTTTGATTTATGCAAATCAGAAATCTATCCTTACGCAAATGTAACCAAACAAGATCTCCGTGCAAACACAACATGTTTTCTACCCTTATCTCCAGAAGTTTATATTTAGCATTCATATGCTCAATGTTTTCCTTAGTTAACACATGCATTTTTAAAATCAATTCAGCACGCTTTTAGCATCAAAATTAACCTTCTCGAAGATGGAAGAGGCAATAAATCAATAGGTGCACGAGGTAGGAAACCATACACAATTTCAAAAGGGCACATCTTAGTAGTAGAATGCAATGAACGATTATAAGCAAATTCAATATGAGGCAAGCATTCCTCCCACATTTTCTTATTTTTCTTTAGAACAGCCCTAAGCATAGTAGACAATGTTCTATTGACTACTTCAGTTTGTCCATCACTTTGGGGTGACAAGTAGTACTAAAAAGCAGTTTAGTCTCCAACTTAGCCCATAAACATCTCCAAAAGTGGCTAAGAAATTTAGTATCACGATCTGAAACAATAGTATTTGGCACACCATGCAAGCTTAATAATTTCACAAAGAACAAATCAGCAACATTGACAAAGATCATCGCTTTTATGACATGGTATAAAGTGTGCCATTTTCGAGAATCTATCCACGACAACAAATATGCTATCCTCCCTTCTTTGTTCTAGGTAAACCTAAAACAAAGTCCATCGATATATCCTCCCAAGGAACACTAGGTACAGTAAAGGCATATATAAACCATGAGGATTGAGTCGTGACTTAGCTTTTTGACATGTAGTGCAATGAGCAATAAAACGCCAACATCCTGCCTCATCTTTGGCCAAAAGAAATGTAGCAAGTACGCCCTCCGCCTTCTTCATGCCAAAGTGTCCCATTAGTCCTCCTCCATGCGCCCTGCAACAACAAAAGACTAACGGAGCTAGCTGAATGCATAACTTGTTAGCACGGAACACAAATCCATCATTAACGACAAACTTGTTCCATGTTCTTCTTCTTTACAATTCTGCAATACATCTTTAAAATCAGCATCATGCACATATTGATCTTTGATGGTCTCCAAACCAAATATTTTGAAGTCAAGTTGTGAAAGCATAGTATAGCGATTTAGACAATGCATCAAAAATAACATTTTCTTTACCCTTCTTGTGTTTAATGACATAAGGGAAAGTCTCAATGAATTCAACCCATTTAGCATGTCTACGATTCAGTTTAGCTTGACTTTTAATATGTTTCAAAGATTCATGATCGAATGTATAACAAATTCTTTTGGGCCATAAATAATGTTGCCATGTTTCTAAAGTCCTAACAAGAGCATATAATTCTTTATCATAAGTAGAGTAATTCAGACTAGGACCACTCAATTTTTCGTAAAAGTATGCAACAGGTTTGCCATCTTGTAATAACACACCTCCTAATCCAATTCCACTAGCATCACATTCAAGCTCAAAAGTCTTATTAAAATCGTGAAGTTGGAGTAAAGGAGCATGTGTCAACTTAGCTTTCAATACCGTGAAAGCTTCTTCCGTGGTACCCCAAACAAAAGGCACATCCTTCTTGTAAGCTCGTTGAGAGGTGCAGCAATGGTGCTGAAATCTCTCACAAAACGCCTATAGAAACCAGCGAGGCCAAGGAAACTCCTCGCCAGGTGACCGCTTTGGCTGCGCCAACTCTCAATAGCTTCAATCTTGGCTTTATCAACTTCAATTCCTGTGGAGTAACAACATAGCCAAGAAAAGATACTCGGTCGGTGCAAAAGGTGCACTTCCCAAGGTTACCAAACAAACGCATCACGAGAGCATTAAAACCGCACGAATGTTCCAAATGTTCTTCCAAAGATTTGCTATAAATCAGTATATCATCAAAATAAACTACCACAAATCGTCCAATGAAAGCACGAAACTTCGCTCATTAATCTCATGAAAGTACTAGGTGCATTAGTTAACCCAAAAGGCATGACTAACCACTCATATAATCCAAACTTAGTTTTAAATGCTGTTTTCCATTCATCTCCCAATTTCATACGAATTTGATGGTATCCACTACGCAAATCAACTTTGGAGAATATTGTAGAGCCACCAATTCATCAAGCATATCATCTAGCCTAGGAATAGGGTGACGATAACTAATAGTAATATTATTGATGCCTCTACAATCAACACACACGTGACGCACCATCCTTTTTCGCACTAGAATAATAGGAACAGCACAAGGACTAAGGGATTCGCAGATATAACCTTTGTCGAGCAGCTCCTGTGACTTGACGATAATCTCCTTCGCCTCTCCGGATTGGTACGGTATGGTGCACGGTTGGTAATGATGCACCGAATTAAGTCAATTTGATGCTCAATCCTCGAATAGGTGGTAATCCGTGGCACGCCTTGTGGAAAGACGCCAGTTAACTCCTCGCAAAATGTTAGTGACAAAGGGGCAAAGAGGAAGGCACGCCCTCTAATGAAAATAATGCCTCTTTGCACACAAAAGCATAGCAAATAGATTTGCCAAAATCTAGCTCATCAATATCAGATTTGGTGGCAAGTAAACATGCACTTGTCAATTTAATTTAGAAGCAACAAAGAGATGGTTTATTATTAGGCTTCATGTGTTGCTCAAACTCTTTTGCCACAATCTGATTTTCACTCTTATTTTCTCCTGTTTTGCTTTATTAGCTCTATTAATATCATCTTTCAAAATGGACTCAGGAGTCATAGGAAGCAAAGTAATATTTTTATCCTTATGAACAAGAGTATACTGATTGTTTCTACCATGGTGTACAGATTTTTATCAAATTGCCATGGTCTACCAAGTAACAAGGAACATGCTTGCATAGGTACCACATCACAATCAACATAATCAGCATATGTAGAGATACTAAAATGCACACTAATAGTACGTGTTACCTTCACCTTGCCGCTGTTATTGAACCATTGGATGTAGTAAGGATGTGATGTGGTCTTGTGGTGAGAGATAGCTTCCACCATCTCCATGCTAGCTGTTGTTGCAGCCCTCCATCTATGATGACGCTAATAGAACGCTCCTTCACAACCCTTTGTATGGAACAAATTATGCCTCTGATTTTGCTCAGCTTGTGTAACCTGCACACTCAAAACACGCTGAGCAACTAAACATTCATACCACAAGATCTTCAGCAGCCATGTATTGTGTCTCATGATCGAATCATCTCCACCGTGTTCCTCATGTGTAATAAGAGCCAAAGTCTCCTCATCATAGTCACTAGCGGACTCATACCCACCATCCTCAAGAGCAATCATCACACGCTGAGATTTGCATTCTTCAAGAAATGTCCTCTTCCTTACAACGACGACAAATAATATCACTTGTGTGCCCTGTTGACGCCCATGGAAGAAGAAGAGCTCGTGCAGGCCCGGCAGTGTGTTTTGGCGATAGTGGTGGTTGTGCCTCGCTTTCTTGTATCACGGTTGAGGTGGCACCAAGGAGGTGATGGTGCAAAAGGAAGTAGATGATGCACGTGGTGTCCATGAAGAAGGTCGACCTGCTGAAAAGTTAGTGCGCCGCCAATGCTCGCCGATCCCAAGACTTCACGCTCAGCTTTACAAGCAAGATGGAATAAACGAGTGATATTATTATAATCCTTATAGTCTAGAATGGTCTGAATCTCTATTTAATCCACCCGTAAAACGTGCAAGCATAGCTTCATTCTCCTCAACAATACCACATCTAATCAAGCCAGTTTGTAATTCCTGATAATATTCTTCTACAGAATTTTTCCTTGTCTTAAACGCTGCAATTTTTGAAGTAATTCACGTTGATAATATGGTGGAACCCAACGAGCACGCATAGCAGTTTTCAAAGCAGCCCAAGTAGCTGAACATGATATAATCTACAATGTTCGACCACCAAACACATGCAAAGCTAGTGAAAGCACAAACAGCAGCAGAACACGCCTCTCCTCGTGATATTGTAAACATGTAAATCGTTGTTCAGTTTCTAACTCCCAAGTAAGATATATATCAGAACATATCTACCCTCAAATGGTGGAATATTCAATTTCAGTTTAGGGAGATGGTCATGATCTCGCACCGAGGGGAGCCCTAACATTGCCATTATTTGCATGTGGACGACCTGGTGGTTGTGGTGCTGGTGGTTGCACGAGTTCGATGTTGATCAACCTCATCCTCATAATCGCCCGCGATACTCATCATCCTCCTCGGTACCAGCAGCAGCAGTAGCGGTGAGCCATGAAGCACCAACAGCAGAGCAGCGGCACCAGAATTTTGTCCGGCTCAATAGGAACACGCTGAGCTCGCCCATACCGATTCGAAGGGGCGAGTTGTTGTCGCTGCAGGTGCGATAGGTGCAGCCGGTGGTTGTGGAAAACGCACGAGCAATTCATCAAACTTGCTATCAAGCTTTGTTTCAAACGCCTTCTCAATGCCATCTATCTTCTCCATGGCCTCACAAATCTGTTTAGCACATCTTGCACCTGTCCACTCATCATTTGCTGAAATTTATCATGTAGCTGTTTGTTCGTCAGTTCTCCCAATGCCGTCTCATCGGCCTGTGTTCCTGCCATGGTTAGCAGCAATAGAAACACACAAGAATATGATCCTACAGACTACTAGGAAGTGGTGGTGGTGGTGTGGTGACAATCACAACCGTGAAGCAAATCTCAAATTCTACCAGTTCTTACCCAAAGAGCAGTGGTGATCGCAACCGCTAGAGTCAAAACTCTCAAAGCTTGGCTATAGCGACACTGTGGAGAATCAAACGCACGACGAGATGTATGTGGAGCTGGGAAGGCTTATAATATGGTAGCAAAAGGGTCAGAATAATCAAATCAGAGATGCAAAGTTGAATAAACGCCAACAAAATATCAGGCTGGTCCTAGGCTAGACCGCACAGAGACGCGAGCCTAGAACACTAACAAAATCACGACGCTGCACGTAAACAAAGGAAAAGCACACTCTGAATTTTTTTTCGCTTTTTTTTTTTTTGCTCTTTTTTTTTTTTTTTTTTTTTGCTCTTTTATTTTATTTTTTTGCGAAAAATCACTATAATGGCGTAGTGTCTCAAAACTCTTCCCAGTCAAATCGACAGGATGGGCACGAAATTTTTCACCAAATTTTTTTTTCGATCGCTCGACTCTAAAATCTGAAACGGGTCAAAAAACTTTCTATAACGGCGATCGCTCAATACGCTTAGAAACACCTAAAATAGGATAGCCGAAAAGTTTTATCCCGCGCTTTTGGAAAATTTTGGGCCTAAACGGAGGGTGGTTTCCGTTTTTTTTGAAACCAACCTCTTCGACGGACGGCAAAAGATTGCTGAACCAAACCTACTCGCATAAGGAAACACGAATCGGAAAACTAGATGGATCCCGAAAACAAACCTAATATGCAAGGAACTCGGATTGGTGATGATATATGGCAGCGTGGTGGTATATGGATACGGATTCAAGCGGTGGCGGATAGGCGGTGGTGGTATATGGATACGGATTCAAGCGTGGCGGATAAGCGGTGGTATATGGATACGGATTCAAGCGTGGCGGATAAGCGTGGTGGTAGATGGCAGGGCTAAGATGATGGTGCGCGCGGCGTGCGTGACAACTTATGACCGTAACTCAAACTCTAAAAGACTAGACTCTAAGACCAGCAACTAGACACGACGATGCAACCGCAAATTCAACAATGCAAATACAGAAAAGATTATGCAAAGGCTCGATTGGTTCGGATCTCGATGAACTAACCCTAATTTTTTTTTGTGCTTTTTCGTGGATCTGTAGGTATGAAGAATGACTCGGTCTAAACTATTAAAAATCGTAAAATCTCACCGAGCAACCTGGAAATCTGATACCACTTGATAGAGGCAAAGGTGTCCTGCCTTTCATGAGATGGTGGATTTCGTTTGGTGGAAGTCGACTTTGACGATCCGACTACGAAGCGTGCGAGGACGCCGCGCTTTAGCAATCGCTAAACCAACTCCGAGAGGTTATTGACCACGCCGAGCATCGATCAACCTGACCACGAGGGTCTATTTCATGAGCAAATGAAGAACAAGCAAGAAACTGAGATTGCAACTGGATATTGCTAATATAAGATGAAAGCTTTATTGATCAAGGTGGGTTCTGTGGGACGCCTTTGTCCGGTCGTGAACACAAACGGCACGACACGCAGAAGAAAAATAGTTCCAGCTTTCAAAAAAAAACTAAGTCTGGGAAATTCGCCAGGCAGTTTTTAGACCATTTGTAGACTTTTCCGAAAAAAATTGTTATGAGCAAAAAAAAAAGAGGAAAAAAAGTGCAAAAAAAAAAAAAAAAAGAGAAAAATTCAGAGTGTGCTCCTCCCTTGTTTACGCAGCAGCGCCGTGATTTTGTTAGTGTTCTAGGCTCGCTGCCTCTAGCACGGTTCAGCCTAGGACCAGCACAAGACTGGCTGAGCGCTTATTCAACTTTGCATCTCTCGAATTGATTATTGCTCACCTTTTTGCTACCATATTATAAGCCTTCCCAGCTCCACATACATCTACGCCGTATGCTTGACTCTCCCCGCAATCGCCTATCCAAGCTTTTGAGAGTTTTGATTACAACGGTTGCCGATCACCGCTCACGCTGGGTAAGAACCGTAAGAATTTGAGATTTGCTTGACGGATTTGTGATACACCACCACCACTTTTTAGTAGTTTGTAGGATCATATTCTTGTGTGTTTCTATTTTCGCTAACCATGGTAGGATCACAAGTCGATGAGACTGATTGGGAGAACTCGATTAACAAACAGCTACATGATAAGTTTCAGCAAATGATGATTGGACAGCAAGACGTGGTAAACAGATTTGACGAGGCCATGGAGAAGATAGATGGCATTGAGAAGACGCTTGAAACAAAGCTTGATAGCAAGTTTGATGAATTGCTCGCTGCTTTCCACAACCACCGCCGGCTGCACCTATCGCACCTCTCAAGAACGACAACAACCACGCCCTTCCGAATCAGTATGGACGAGCTCAGCGTGTTCCTCTTGAGCCAGACAAAATTCTGGTGCCGCCGCCATCGCTGTTGGTGCTTCTTTGCCTCCTCGCTATGCTGCTGGTGGTACCGAGGAGGATGATGTGTATGTGGACGATTATGAGGATGAGGTTGATCAACATCGTAACTACGCGCAACCACCAGCACCACAACCACCGTGTCGCCCACATGCAAATAATGGCAATATTAGGCTCCTCAGTACGAGAGATCATGACCATCTCCCTAAACTGAAATTGAATATTCCACCATTTGAGGGTAGATATGTTCCTGATATATATCTTACTTGGGAATTAGAAACTGAACAACGATTTACATGTTTACAATATCCTGAGGAGAGACGTGTTCCTGCTGCTGTTTGTGCTTTCACTAGCTTTGCATGTGTTTGGTGGTCTGAACATTGTAGATTATATCCTGTTCCAGCTACTTGGGCTGCTTTGAAAACTGCTATGCGATCGCTGGTTCCACCATATTATCAACGTGAATTACTTCAAAAATTGCAGCGCTTAAGACAAGGAAAAACTCAGAGAAGAATATTATCGAATTACAAACCGGCTTGATTAGATGTGGTATTGTTGAGGAGAATGAAGCTATGCTTGCACGCTTTTCTGGGTGGATTAAATAGAGAGATTCAGACCATTCTAGACTATAAGGATTATAATAATATCACCTGCTTATTCCATCTTGCTTGTAAAGCTGAACGTGAGGTGCAGGATCGACAGTGCATTGGCGCCACACTAACTTTTTCTCGCAGGTCGACCTTCATCATGGACACCACGCATCATCTACTTCCACCGCACCATCACCTCCTTCAGTGCCACCTCCAACCGTGATACAAGAAAGCAGGCACAACCACCACTATCTCGCCAAGAGCACGCCTGGCCTGCACAGAGCTCTTCTTCTTCCATGGCGCCAACAGGCACACAAGTGATATTATTTGTCGTCGTTGTAAGGGAAGAGGACATTTTGCAGAGAATGCAAATCTCAGCGGTGATGATTGCTACCGAGGATGGTGGGTATGAGTCCGCTTAGTGACTATGATGAGGAGACTTTGGCTCTTATTACACATGAGGAACACGTGGAGATGCTTCGATCATGAGACACAATACATGGCTGTCAAGATGCCGACAGGTATGAATGTTTAGTTGCTCAACGGTTTTGAGTGTGCAGGTTACAAGCTGAGCAAAATCAGATGCATAATTTGTTCCATACAAAGGAGTTGTGAAGGAACGCTCTATTCAAGGCCATCATAGATGGAGGAGCTGCAACAACTTGGCTAGCATGGAGATGGTGGAGAAGCTATCTCTCACCACAAGACCACATCCACATCCTTACTACATCCAATGGTTCAACAACAGCTGCAAGGTGAAGGTAACACGATCTGCTCGTGCATTTTAGTATCTCTACATATGCTGATTATGTTGATTGTGATGTGGTACCTATGCAAGCATGTTCCTTGTTACTTGGTAGACCATGGCAATTTGATAAAAATTTGTACACCATGGTAGAAACAATCAAGATACTCTTGTTCATAAGGATAAAAATATTACTTTGCTTCCTATGACTCCTGAGTCCATTTTGAAAGATAATATTAATAGAGCTAATAAAGCAAAACAGAGAAAAATAAGAGTGAAAATCAGATTGTGGCAAAAGAATTTGAGCAACACATGAAGCCTAATAATAAACCATCTACGTGTTTCTGAAATTAAATTGAAAAGTGCATGTTTACTTGCCACCAAATCTGATATTGATGAGCTAGATTTTAGCAAATCTATTTGCTATGCTTTTTGTGTGCAAAGAGGCATTATTTTCATTCGAGGACGGTTTTCCTCTTTGCCCCCTCGCTGTCACTAACATTTTGCAGGAGTTCACCGACGCCTTCCACAAGACGTGCCACCGG
>JAHHZJ010002720.1:0-32069 GCA_021437245.1 Aegilops speltoides | reverse complement strand
AACCCTCCGGTTTATATAGACACCGGAGAGGGCTAAGGTTACACAGAGTCGGTTACAATGGTAGGAGATCTACATATCCATATTGCCAAGCTTGCCTTCCAAGCCAAGGAAAGTCCCATCTGGACACGGGACGAAGTCTTCAATCTTGTATCTTCATAGTCTTGGAGTCCGCCGATGATGATAGTCCGCTATCCTGACACCCCCTAGTCCAGACTCCTCAAGAGTCTCCCGAACCAAAGCTTCAATGACGACTTGAGTCCGGCGCACATATTGTCTTCGGCATTGCAAGGCGGGTTCATCCTCCGAATAATTCATAAAAGATTGTGAACACTAGGATAGTGTCCAGCTCTACAAAATAAATTACACATACCACCTTAGAGAGAATAATATGTACACAAGTTCAATCACCGACGATTTTGTGGTGTGACGCCACACCACTACCAAGCCTTTACTTGAATCGCTTTTATTATACCACCTCAACGCTTAGCTAAGCGGTTTCCTTGGCACGCCTTGTCGAAGCAGAGATCGTGTTCCCTTATTCCGGATTCCCATCAATACGACGGGTAACCCAACCGCTACCTCTGCCATGCCTCCTATCGAAGGTGAGTCCTAAACGGTCACGGCGACGGCTCTTGGGTATCTCCTCTTTATAATGGGACCAAGACTCGCTTCTTTTTCTTCAATCCTCAATCGAATCTGCCCTTTAGCCCCAAGTTCCAACACCAGAGCCCCGATTCAGCGCCTTTAACCTCCAACAATGTCCGGCTCTGACCTACAGGTCGGTGGGTGCCCTCCTCCGCCACGGAAGAGGACGTGGTCAAGCTGAGAGAAGCCATGTACCGACATACGAGATTTCGTGATAGGTTGCCCGGCAAAGGGCAAGTCATTCCTACTCCCGAGCCCGGTGAGAGCGCCGGTTTGTGTCCCACCTCCGCCGGGTTTAGGCTTCCCAATGGATCCTTTTACAGAGGGCTCATGTTTTACTACGGGCTGAATTCCACGACTTGGCTTCGAGTCCATCCTCCACATCTCATCATTCATTGTCGCCTCAAGCCTTCCTCCGCACTACCCTCACTTTGGTTTGTGGCTCAAAACCTTCAACATGGAGCCAAGATGATCGAGGGGCATCAAGCAGAAAGGGCGGGCGGTTAGGGCAAGAGGGCCAATGCTCCATGGACCGAGGGCTCTTTCCAGTGAGGAGCTCGGCTTGTGGCAACAGAGTGGTTATATATCACCGCCCTGTGGGCAGCAGGCGTAAGCCGCCCATCTTTCGCCGGCCCTCCACAACTGCTGATGTCATGGGTCAACCAAGGGCTCAACCGGGGGCCATCAAAGGACGTACCCTTATTGTAGGGCCGGATTCGAGACCTCCAAGAGAGGGAGATCAATCTGGTCGCAGTGATGCAGGTTATGCTGATTCGACATCTTCTGCCCTGCAAACGTCGCCCCCTCCGCCTGTGGGAATTCAATCCAGAGGGGCCATGAGCTCTCCAACACTTCATGGGTGCGACGCCCGTGGAAATGTACAAATTGTTCTTCAGAACACAAGAAGTGTGTCCGGAATTGACCGAGGATGCCGGCCTAAGCTGCAATCGCCCGGATGCTCAAGTAAGTAGCCCTGTGTCCGAACACACCGCTTGTTTGCATATTCTGGTTTTGCCTTTAACCAACCGGCCCTTGAGCAGGAGGGTAGCGCAAGCCAAACTGATATGGTGTCCGGCCCCCCTCCCAGAGACCACGCCGGATCCGGTGTTTGTCAAGATGTTGGAGGTTGCGCCTCTAGAGGAGGACGAAGGGGAAAACAGGGAAACTACCGCCTCTACTAAGGAGGCTTTGGAGAAGGGGGGATCGAGAATACCTCCCTTCATGGGGAGAAGAGGACCGCTTCCGAAGACCCGGAGGCTAAGGCCTCAAAGCGGGGGAAGAAATCTTCACCAGAGGGTCCTACGCCGGGGAAGGCCCCGACCGCACTATCTCCCCCAAGGAATCAGCCCTCCAGCAAGCCATAAGTAGGAAAAGGGGAGTTTTGTGATAAGGGACATCCCTATTTTTGCTTCTGAGGATAACCGAAGTTTTTACCTTGTAGTTCGGATCTTCGTCCTTCTCAGATAAGCTCGTCTTCGGGGGACCTTCGTCCGGAGATGATGGAGAGCGAGACGCCTCCATCTGCCACACCGTCAGGTGGGGCGGACAACCCTGAGGTGTCTTCACGGAGGGTATCCCCGAGTCCAGCAGGGCCGGAGTGTTCGGCACCAACTGGTGTATGGCCGGGGGAGCCGAAGGATCTGCTTGAGAGGGCATCTATCTCGTAAGGTCACCGTGACGCTGATGAGTATGGTGATTGAAAGAATTTCATCTCACGGCTACGGGTTGCATGATGCCGCCGGTTTGCCGGCAGGGTTTTAGGTACGAAAATGACATACCTTTGACAATTTTGCACATAAAGCGCTCTCTGTATAGATAATAGCCCCGGGATTCGGTATGCTGTCGAAAGCGACAGCCGCGTCGAGGATCATAACCTCGTGTATTAATTTCGCCTTTCCTACATTGTGGTGGATAGTCCGGCACACCGACTGATGGAGTTGCTGAACTAAAGCGGCAACTCGACATTGCGGATGCGACATCGCTACAGTCAATAAGGGACTTGACGAGTCGCAAGGTAGGTTGTCTCTCCGGGTCACCTAGTAAGGGAGCCAAAGCCCACCCGATAACATGTGTGCTTAATGCAGATGGTGCTGCTGCTGTGGAGGACCTTCGGGCAGAGCTTGCTCGAGCCAAGGAGCAGGCCAGAAGGAGTGATGCGGCTGCCTCGAAGGCGGCCGAAGAGCTAGAAGCCAAAAGGGCTGCTCACTGCCGAAGGAGCGAGGAGATGGCCGAAATGGCCGTGAAGCTGAAAGATGTTACCGACCGCTATGAGGTTCATAAAAAGGAATGCCGAGCGGAGCAAGAAGACCTGAAGAAGGCCACCACCAAAGCCAAGGATGCCCGTTCTGCAATGAGGACTATAAAGGAGGAGCTGCGTCAGGCCGGAGACATTGTTGCTGGCAAGCCCTTTCTGCTGCGCATGAAGTTCACAGATCCGAAGTATGCTCAGGTTGGCCAGCTGTGGGGTCCGAAGGATCCTTATATGGATTTGGCGGCGAGTGCGGCAGATGCTGTTGTGCACTTCCGGTCGGCGATCACGAGACGGAAGAGCTTTTTGGTCTCAATTCCACAGCCCGAGCGCTTCACTTCCGCTGACCGATCGGTTATTGAGTGGGCTGAGCTGAATAGATTGTCCGGACTTGCCGTGACGGATGTAGTGGCTCATATCTGGCTGGATAGGCCCAAGCCGAAGAGTTATTTTGGCTTATTGCAGCAATTCTTTGGGGCGGTGCCGCATATCAAGGCGATGAAGCGGTCGGCCTGCATAGGGGGTGCACAGATGGCTCTCTCCCGTGTGAAGACATACTAGACGGAGATGGATGCCACCGATGTTGCAACCCGGGGTTCGGATGAGAGCCGGTTACCCGCCGAGCACTATTTTGGGGAAGTTCTGCGGGGTGCTCGTGTGATAGAGTCGCAGTGCTCAAAAAATGTCTTGTTCAAATGATCTTTATGATATGTAAAACGATATTGATAATATAAGTGCTTTTTATACTTGTGCATTCAAGTATTGAAATATCTCTTGTGCGGCCGTTAATGTACACTTGTGTATAACCTGAAAGATGGCAGTCTTTGGCTTCAGCCCCACGCACATTGTGCGGGGGTGTTTGCAAAATAGCGCATTTTCCAACTTGATCCAACGTCTTGCTCCTGTGAAGGAGGTGGTAGCGTAGCAAACGAGGCAACCGGACTATGATGCTTTATCACTTTCCCTAGGAGTTCGAAGGTGGGGCTACGATATAGCCCCTAGGGGCACCGCGCGCCTCCTAATTCGACGCCAGAGTGTGCTCGACCGAAACGGTCCTTCGTCAAAGCGGAGGAATTCTAAACATTCCGATAGTCGATCGAAAGGGTCACCACTCGCCAGATCATGACACGCTTTTCGCTTTCTCAATCGAGGTGCTCGCCCGCCGTAACCAGGGCACAATCGCAGAGTTCTCCGGTGCCGTGATAGCCGATGATACGGAACGAAGGCAGCAAAACACAGAGCCGGGCAAACCCAACATTTGACCAAAGACATGATTCAGAGCTGATGCATATAAGGCCTAACTCGAGACGCCGATCACTCCCTTAAGGTATTCGGTCTTTATGATAACGGGCGAACAATGCCCTAAGTGTCGACCTCACTCAATGTCACATCGATCAGCCTGTAACACCTCATATCACTTTTTGCGCCTCACGACGGTATTCCCACGGGTGTCGCCTTACTTTTGCTCGGGACCGCTTATGCCTTTTTGGCACACGATATGAGAGTGTCGCTAGCATCCATATGAAAAGGAGCCCGGCTGACATGGCTAGTCGAAACCCAAAGTGGCATAGACTTACAGGACAGCATCCATGACCCAACATCGAACGTGTCGTCATCAGCAGTAAGTTCCGGCTGTAGCACTGGCTAGCAGACTCGTAAACCGGCTGTAGCGGGCTAACAGACTCCAGACTAATGCGTAACATTTCAAGGGATGCATACAGAACGAAGAAGGACACATGCCGCCAGCTTGGTGTTACGGAGCAAGAGTGCTACCATGGCTCTGGAGACACTAGGAGACATTTCCGTAAGAGAGGCTACTAAAGATAAACAACTAGATAGTCGATCCCACACATACCAAGAATTTCAATCATACACACAATATGCCCGATATGTGCAAATACAACAAGGCATCACAACATGACTCTACATACACAAGTATTTTATTTAAAGGCTTAGAGAGCCATACATAGCATACACACAAGCACGGGTCACACGACCCACATTCAAGTCAAACAAGCATACAAGCCAACAATGAAGTGCTTTGTCCGAGTACGCATAACTAGTAAAATAAAAGAGGCTTGGGTAAGCCTAGCTATACTACATCGTCCTTCACTTGCTCAGATCACCACCTGGCCTTAGTCTACTCATCGATGTCAACGCTCACGAAGAACCCGCTTCAAGGGTTTGTGGCATCTTCTCAAAAATGTAAATTAAAGCAACATGAGTACAAAGGTACTCAAAGAAGACTTACATTAGATCCTACATACATGCATATTATCAAGAAGGGCTGGTGGGGTTATTGCAGCAAGCCAGCTTTGACTCGGGCTAAGCTATCCTATGAGACTCCAACTTGAAATAGTTTTATGACTCGAGTCCACTACTCACCACTTCAATACACTACCGAGGATCCACCTCCCCTTTCTACTAAGAGCCATCCTCGCACTCACGCTATCTTGAGGCTTTTAGTAGTTTCCATTTACTTGTCTATGAACCGTATAGGCAAACAAGTAGTCCTTATCATGACGCGATATTCAATATATGATGTTAACCCCAGGGTGTACTTCTTCATACACGCTCACCACTTACCGCCGCTTACACGACGTGTACTGCAACCTTCAAGCGAAGCCCAACGTGGTGTCGGCCACGACCTACCCAGACACCAAGTCTCTAGTCCAGTTTATCGCCTATTTGGGTTCCATCCATGAGGAGATCCGCCAAGTTTCGCCACACGCCCCAAACGATGTGAACAGGTTCCCGAGATACCAAACGGGCATCCGACACCCGCCACGCACTCTACCACATCATAGCCCACCCCTACGGCCAGCATTGTCCACGCCTCCAAGAGGCTACAAACACCGTAAACTACTTGCAACTCCCGGATGTAAGACTAGGGTGAATAAGAAGTCGAGAGGGTCCATTGGTTTCGCCCAATGCATGGTAGTAGCTGAATCTTAAATCACACATACAGATCTCAAGGTTTAGGACGGCCTCAATGAAACAACCCACCATGTACTCCTACATGGCCTCTCATCGATACCTTTACCAAATCGTGTTCAACACCTTACTCTCAAACCGACACGATTATTTCACTCTAGCCCATCACCAGATGAACCGACCTCGACACGACTCTAAGCATAGCAGTATAGCAAGGTAGGAACAACACAATCATATGGCTCAATCAAATCCTACACATGCTAGTGGGTTTCATCTAGTTATCGTCAATGACAGTCATGCAGAGGAAATGGGTTCAACTACCGCAACACACATCAGCTTGAATCGCTGTTGTCTTAATGCAAAGAAAAGAGAGCAGGAGCGAGAACATGGGATTTTATCGATATGATCAAATGGTTGGTTGCTTGCCCGATGGGTCCGGCAATCGGTATTGCTCTTCGTTGGGGTTATCACGGCATTCTCGGGGCGTAACTCGCCGCAGAGAGCACCGATACACAAACATTACCAAACGGTATGCGACAATATGATGCATGCATGAGACATGGTAAAATGAGTGTATTGGGCTAATGCAACTAAGAACAGATGGGTTTGAACAAATTTGAACCAAAGATTCAAAGTTCAAACTCATAAGTTGCCATTTAAAGTGCTTTATCTTGTTCTGTGATAAACAGCAGGTTAGCTTGTTTAAACATGCATGAAACCAGTACAGATGGAAAGATTGGATTTTTCTGATCATTTTTCATATATAATTTGTTTCATTTGGAGTTACAGTTTAATTTCTATGATTTTTTGAAGTTTGTAGCATTTTCTGGAATTTCCCAGAAAAAGTAATTCCAGAATTAAATTATCATCGCTCAAGATATGTCAGATGACGTCGCTGGTCAACGGCTGGTCCAGTCAAACTGACCAGTGGGTCCCGTGATGTCAAGAGATGATTAAACTAACTGAATTAAGTTTAAACTAATCGGGTTAATTAGCGTAGGGGCCCCACATGTCATAGACCTGTGGGGTCAACCCGGCCCACCCATGGTCAAAGTTAGAGTCAAACACGCCGGCGCTTAGTCACAAATGAGCCCGACGCGCCGAAAGTGCATTTTGGCATTCCGCCACCAAATGGACGGCGAAGGCATCTACGTGTTGTCGAGATCGAGCCGCTGCTATTGGTGGTAGTGGTTGAGCTCGGGTGGACAGAGTTGGCGCCGGCGACGACTTTGGCGGCCGCCGGAGTTCGGTTGGAGACGAACTCGAGCTAGGGGGTGCAGTGAGGTTCGGGAGTGCGCGGTTGGACTCAACGCAGCGTGCAGGAGTGCGTTGGACACCGAGAGGTGGCCGAGGATGGCCGGAGCTCCGCGGTGGCGCGTGCGGTGAGCTTCGTGTGCTCGCTGTGGTGCATGAGAGCGAGAATGAAAAGGAGGATAAGTTAGCCTAGCTCATCGCGTCTTGATGGAACGGACGGCGTGGTCGGGACGAGCTGGTGCGGGCGACGGCGGGCGGGGATCTTCGACGATGGCGGTTCGGGCAAGGCTCGGCTGCGGCTTTTGGGGCACGCGAGCTTTGGGGCTCGGCTAGCTCAAGGAGTAGAGGACGCGAGCTTCCGACACGGTGGCGCCGGGCGTGACATGACGGAGAGCACGACTACGGCGCGGCGGTGGGCGACGGGGCGCCGACCATGGCGTGGGAGCGCGAGGGAGAGGAGTCAGCTTAATGGAGGTGTCCAGGGGTTCGGGCGCGACGTTGAGCTCGCCCGTGCCAGCCGGGCGGCGAATGGGGGAAGCAGGCGATTTCGCAGCAGTTGCATGGCGCGCTATGGGTGCTGCCGTTGAGCACCTTGGCTGCCTGCCTGGCGAGCCAAGCAGCTGGCTGGAGCAGTGGCCGGGCTGGGCCGGCCAGGTGGGCTGGCTGGTGGGCTGCCAGGTAAGTCTTCTTCCTTCTTTTATTTTCTGTTTTTTATATTATTCTGTAACTTTGTTGAATTTCTAAAAATACCTAGGCAACTTCAAAATTCACCAAACTGCACCTGGTCCTTAGTTGGAATATTTCCAACATGGAACATTTTAGTTTGGGAATATTTGAGCATTTGAAATATTTTATAAATTTTAAATGCCCAAATTCAAATACTTATGATTTAATTCAAAGACCTTAAGATGACCTAGGAAATTGTGCATCACTTTTGGCAGAGGTTCTGAACCAAGACAAAAATGATGGACATTTTAGAAGGGCATTTCAGATTCATTGAAAATGTTTTTAGTAAACCCTAGTTGGTTTCAGAGGGGGCTGGGTGTTCTGTCATCCCCATTTGAGGTTTCTGTTAAATGAAATAGACATGATGCAACACTCTAATGCATGAAATAGCTAGGGTGTGACAACTCACCCCCACTCAAAAGAATCTCGCCCCGAGATTTAGGTTCCTCCTAAAGAAGGCGGATATTCCAACAAGACGATCCTCCGCTTCCAAGTAGCTTCCTTCTCGTAATGGTGCGCACCATTGAACCTTGAGAAACTTGATATTATGCCGCTGAGTGGTACGCCGCTTGATCGAGGATACGAACGGGTATTCTCGATATGTGAGATTATCTTGAAAATCAAGCATTTCGTGGTCCACTCCACGGATAGGATCCGAGAAGCAACGCCGAAAGGAGAAACGTGGAAGACATCGTGGACTTTGGAGAGATGCGGAGGTAGTTCCAATTGGTAGGCAACTCTCCTCATTTGGCAAGAATGCGAAGGGTCCAATGTAGCGGGAGCCAATTTGCCTTTGATACCGGGTTTATGGGTTCCTTCGAGGAGTAACCCAAGGTAAGCCTTCGCCAACCTCGTAAGTCATAGCCTTATGTTTTCGGTCATATTGACTCTTTGACGAGATTGGGCTGTTTTCAACTTCACGAACGATGCGAACTTGCTTCTTCGCTTCAGATCATATCCGGCCAAAGAATTGTCTTTCCCCGTTTCGACCAGTTAAGAGGCGTTCGACACCTTCGCCCATAGAGAACTTTAAAAGGTGCTTTGCCCAAGCTAGATTGATAGCTGTTGTTATAAGCAAATTCGCAAATGGAAATCATTTCTCCCAATCCATTCCTAATGAGATAATGTAAGCTCAAGCATGTCTTCTAGGATTTGGTTGACACATTCTACTTGACCACTTGATTGAGGGTGAAAGGCAAAGCTAAAGGAAAGATGGGTTCCCATAGCTGCTTTGGAAACTTTCCCAAAATCGAGAGGTAAAGAGACTCCTCGATCCGAAAGTTAATTTCAAAGGAACACCATGGAGAGACACTATTCGGGAGATGTACAAGTATGCTAGTGACTAGCTGTTATACTCGCCAATGTGCAAGAAATGAGCTACTTTGGAGAGACGGTCGATAACGATTTAAGATAGCATTATTCCTCTCTGGTCCCGGGAAAACCGTGATGAAATCCATACCAATTTTATCCCATTTCCGCTCAGGAATAGCTAAGGGTTGAAGGGTGCCAAGAGGCCGCTGATGCTCGCTTTACACGACATTTACGCATGTCGCAATTAGCAATTTATCGAGCAATTTCTCTCTTCATCCTAGTCCACCGTAACCTCTCGGCGAGGTCCCGATACATCTTAGTGCTACCGGATGAATGGTGAGAGGAGATTCATGAGCTTCCTTAAGGATCAATCGCCGAGGTTTTCGACTTTGGGAACCACTAGGCGGTTCCCAAGTATATGACTCCTTGATCATCAACGGAGAAACAATCCGCAACTCCTTTCTTGATGTTTCTTTTGATGCGGAAATTCTTGATCTATCTTCCGGGCTTTGATGATCTGATCCGTAAGGGTAGGTTTCGCCCCAAGGTGGAAAGAAATCCTTGAGGAACAATATGAAGGTTAAGCTCCAAATTCCTCGTGGAGAAGTGGTTGACTTTGTTGCAACATCAGATTGTTGCAATAAGATTTACGACTTAGCGATCAGCCATAACATTGGCTTTTCCCGTATAAGTTATTCCTAAGTCAAAATCAGATCAACTTGACCCAACGCCTTTGCCCGAGATTCAAATTTGGTTGGGTGAATATGTACTTCAAACTTTGGTGATCGGTGTAGATTTCGCAACGACACGAGGAGGTAATGTCGCCAGGTTTTGAGTGCATAGATTACAGCCGCAAGCTCTAGATCATGAGTAGGGTAGTTTTCTCATGTGGGTGTAATTGCCGTGAAGCATAAGCAATTACGGTCGATCTTGCATGAGAATACAGCCTAGTCCTTGTCGCGAGGCGCCGCAATAGATAACAAAGTCCTTGGAGAAATCTGTGGTACCAGACGGAGCAGGTTAAACGCCTTTTCGCCTCGAAACCGTGCTCACATTGTGGAGTCCACTCAACTTTTTATCTTTCTTGAGGAGTTCAGCTAGAGGTTTAGCAACTTTGGAGAAGTTCTCGACAAAGCAGCTATAATAGCTCGCTAAGCCAAGGAAACTCCGAACTTGCTTGACCGATTCAGTGGAGTCCAATTATGACGGCTTGAACTCGCCGGGTTGACAACAATACCTTTACCAGAAATTACATGTCCTAGATAGGTCACTTCGCAACCAAAATTCGATTTAGAAAATCCTGGCATAAAGGCGATGCTCTCAAGTTTCATCAACACTAGCCTTAGATGCTCGGCATGTTCTTCCTCGCTCTTGAATAGATGAGTATGTCATCGAGGTAAACCACTACTTAATTTATCCAAATACTCCATGAAAATTGAGTTCATTAACCGAGAAAGTGGCTGGAGCGCTCGTTAAACCGAAGGACATGACGGTGTACTCGTATTGGCCGTAACGAGTAACAAAGGCCGTTTTGGGAATGTCCCTGTTCCGGATTTTGATTTGATGGTAGCCTAACCTCAAATCCATCTTAGAGAAGACTGAGGATCCCGCGAGCTGATCATACAGATCGTTGATCCTGGGGAGCGGATACTTGTTCTTAATTGTGACCAAGTTGATGGGTCGATAATCAACAACCATCCGGTCTGTACCATCCTTCTTCTTGACGAAGAGGACGGGGCAAGCCCATGGAGATGAACTAGGACGGATGAAACCCTTTTTCAAGGATTCATCGAAGTTGTTTTTTAGTTCGCTAGTTCTAGGGTGCCATCTTATAGGGTCTTCTAGAAATTGGGACAGCCTCGAATGAGATCTATCACTTAACTCAACATCTCTCGCAGAGGGACACCGCAATTTTTCCGAAAGACATCCGAAAGCCACGGACTACCGGAACGTCTTCGAGGTCTGGCAATGGACTGGTATTAAGAGAATATAGCTGTCGCTTGGATATTCGGTTCAAGGCATTGACTATCTTTCCCGAAGGGTGCGTGAGTTGAACAGTTCTAGAGAAGAAATCAATCTTGGCATGATGGGCTGACATCCAGTCCATACCCAAGATGATATTAATATCCGAATATTTGAGAGCTATTAATGATGCAAGGAAAACAAGTCTGTCGACCTGAATTTTATTCCCATGGCTTACTCTAGAGGTTTGCCATCTAGAACCAGGAGTAGAAATTTCCATGGTGGAAGGCATGTCACGTATCGCGGTGTTATGCAAACGAGCATAGTTTTCGGATATGAATGAATGAGATGCTCCAAGATCAAAAGAACAGATGCCGGGTGGCAATTAACAAGGAGCGCATCGAGAACGACGTTGGGATCCTCTTGGGCCTCTTCACCGAGACACAATTAACATGGCCACGCGCAGGTGGCCGGCTTGGCATAGAACACCTTCCCCGCCGGCTTGCCACGCCAACAGCTTTACCAAATTAGTTGGGGTTGGTCTCGAGGACAATCGAGCATGTAGTGGCCTGATTCCCCACACTTGAAGCATGTCACGGGCTGGTGCGTGGAGGAGCATTGTTGGTTGGCCCACCATAGGGCTTAGCTGGTGCATACGCTGAATCGACGAGGCGCTCGATAGGATGGCCTCGTGTGAATCTGGGGCAGGAAGTGTTAGGCACCCATACCCGCGCTTCGTGGTCCAAAGACCGATGATTTAACCCATTTCACGCACCATGCTTATGTGTTGCTTCAAATCATCAATTCGCCTCAAAGACTGATGGCTTTGTTCACAAGTTTCAAAAGAGGTGCACTCATGCAATGGACATCTCGGCGATGTTCGGGGCTAAGTCCCTTGCGGAACCTTGCCTGCTTTCTTGCCGCCAAGGAGACCTCTTCAGCTGTATAGCGCAAGAGGTTACCAAACTCCCTGCCGTAAGCGCCCACAGAGACGACTTTGGGTGAAATTGCGTAACTCCTCACGCTATTTATGCATGAGACCTCCGAATGTGATGTTCACGGAAAGCTCGCTGAATTCTGCCCAAGTAGTGACATGGCTAATCGGGCGATAGTCATATATAGTTCTCCCACCGTAGACCGGTGGGGCCTTCAAGATGATATGCAGCAAAGGTGACCTTATCAGCCTCGCCACAAGTGCGTAATGTAGCCAGAGTAATGCCGCTGGTTACCATCACCGAGAGGCTCGACGGAGTGGTGGAAGGTAGGTGGGTGTAGCTTGATGAAGTCACCGAGCGACACCAAGTTATTTCTCCGATGATGTGCTGTGTTCTGCTCGATAGCGCCCAACAAACGGTTGGTCTCCTGCTTGTTTTCTCGCCTCCAAAGATAACTTCGCCGAGAAGGAGGGTGAGGCAGGTTCGCTTCTCCAACTCGTCTGCTTTCGCCCTGCTTCCGCGGGAGCAGGTTGTTATGGGTGTTAACCATCCTAGGAAAACAAGACAAGGGTTTAGTCCAGGATGATAAGATTCTGACATAGAAATGTAGAATGTAATGGATAACTCGGATTGCAAGATGATCATCCGTATGACATGGTAGATACAGAAACTGCTTCTTTATTCCAACGTCATACACACCATACAAGGTTTAGTACAAGACCAAACGAAGTACTAATACGGTGAAAGGAAGATTACATCTCATCGGAGGCATACCAAGCTCCTATACATTATTTTTCTTACACCTCCTGAATTGATACACACTAAGTCATATTCCACAAGTCACGCAGACGGTGGAGGTACAACTATTACATTATTAGTGGAACTACTACTAACTCGCACGCCTCCGTAGTAGTTCTCATAGAAGTCTCCTCCATAACCTAGAAGTTCAACGTGAGCTGCCCGGAAACAGACGGTCCCGAGGAGCCCGAGACCATAAGGGCAAGGGTGAGGTCTTGACCAACAAATGGTGGCTCATGGGACCACGAGGTGGGGTGATTCCCCACATCACGCCAATCCATCATGTCCGCAGAGCAGATCTAACAGGTATAGGTCTCTCATATCCATATATCCAGCTTGCACAAACGGTGCAAACCGAGTCAAAGTGGCCCAAAGGATCGGCACGGGCGCTGAAAAGCTCCATTCTCAAGGTCTGACTCTCTCGGTCCTTGTCCTCGAGCAACTTGGTAGTGGTGCGGTTAGTGAGTCCTCCCGATCGAATCAAGATAGATAGCCCTGAGATACCCATGCGCCTCCGAAGTGAACCCGCATATACTAGAAGTCGGTGTGCATGGCGCCAGCCCGACTCCTATGATGGTCATCATAGAATAAGCAAGATCTTGCAATCGCCATATCAATAGTTACACCAAGCCCATAGGAACAAAGTGAAGGGCCTCGCGGAACCAGGATAAGAGGGAAATATCCCGACAAAGGCAGTAGATACCGCTTTGATTAAAGTCTCTGAATCGCTCTTCGATCGGTATTCGATACCAACGGTAACCCGCCTCGATCATTACCCGACTAACATAGCCAGATGACTGGTCACCCAATGCTTCGTCAAAGTAACCACTTGGTTTTGATCATGAAAATATCCGAAGCATAACCACAATGCAAAGACATTAGAATTTATAGCAGAATTTATACAGCATAACGGCTGTAAATGCTCAAAAAGGATTTGAGACATTTTACAAAGAATTGCATAGCCACTCAACAATATCATATCAAGGTTCTGGGTCCAACTTATTAACATAACAGGATAGTAGAACTGAACTAGGCTTGTAATCATCAAACCTATAAGGTACTACTGATTAGTAACACGTGAACCTGATAGAGAGAAGAGATCCTAATCCTAACCCCTGTGGAAGAATGGACCGACTCGCATCGTAATGCCATGAGGTAAAGGAGTAAAAAGAGCCTTACTTAACCATCCCACAATCAATTCCCTACATATAACTAAAGCATTTCTAGACTCAACATCACTCAGCTTTGGCTTGGAGAACCTACAGCAGTCCGCTCGATGCCAACGCTGTCAGACCCCGACTCAATGTCACATCGATCTAGCCTATAACACCTCATATCACTTTATGCCTCACGCACGGTATCCCCACAGTGTCGCCATTTTGCTCGGGACCGCTTATGCTTTTTGGCACACGATATGAGAGTGTCGCTAGCATCCATATGAAAAGGAGCCCGGCCGACATGGCTAGTCAAACCCAAAGTGGCACAGACTTACAGTGGATAGGCATCCATGACCCAAAGATCGAACGTGTCGGTCATCAAGCTAGTAAGTTCCGGTTGTAGCACTCGGCTAGCAGATTCTGTAAACCGGCTGTAGCGGCTAACAGACTCCGGATTAATGCGTGACATTTCCTAAGGGATGCATACACAGAACGTAAGAAGGACACATGAAAGTGCAACTAATCCCCGGTGGTTTTGGTAATTAATAACAACATATATATCATTGAACTAATAGTTACTTGAGAATCATTTCGAAAGTTCAGTGATATGGGTATGGCAAGGACCGAGAGGTGGACCCTCAAAATGCTAAGGCAAGCATTGGCAAAAGCTCAAGACTCCATTTTTGGTTTAGTGATCCAAGATCACATTGAGTCCATAGGAAAGCCAATACTATTAAAAGGGATGAGGTTATGATAATGATCCGTTGCTCAAAGTGCTTAGTGATACATCTCCTAAACTATCAAGAACTCTCACCGCCATATATACTCATAAGTAATCTCGGTCCCACCGATTTTCCAAACTCACCACACCGAGATGAACCACCTCACCATAAAGCCAAACCCTAGAAATTTCGGATTTTCCGATTCAACTCGGTCTCACCGAACTTGAGTTGCCAAGCTTCAGAACCTTCACATCAAATCGGTGTCACCGAGATGATGAAGTCGGTCCCACCGAGATTGGCAAGCTCTTGTCTTTGCACGAATCGGATTAACCGAGATTGTATTTTCGTCCCACCGAAAATCCCAACGCTCACATGATTTGAACTTTCGGTCTCACCGAGTTGTCAACTTCGGTCCCACCGAGATTGGTCAAATGTGTGTAACGGTTGATTTTGTGTGGAGGCTATAAATACCCCTCCACCCCTCTTCATTCGTGGAGAGAGCCATCGAAAGAACTACCACTCCTACCTTACATTTCGAGAAGAGAACTACCTACCCTTGTGTTGAGATCAAGTTGCTCCACTCCCACCATATGAAGCTTGATCTCTAGCCTTCCCAAGTTGCTTTCCACTCAATCCTTTCTTCCACCACAGCCAAATCAAAGTGAGGAGAGTTGAGTGTTGGGGAGATTATCATTTGAAGCACAAGAGCAAGGAGTTCATCATCATCAACACCATCTATTACCTTTTGGAGGGTGGTGCCTCCTAGATTGGTTAGGTGTCGCTGGGAGCCTCCACGAGATGTGGAGTTGAACCAAGAAGTTTGTAAGGGCAAGGAGATCGCCTACTGTGAAGATCTACCCCGAGTAAGGCTAGCCTCCGTGGGCGAGGCCATGATGGCATAGACAAGGTTGCTTCTTCGTGGACCCTTCGTGGGTGGAGCCTCCGTGGACTCTCGCAGCCTTTACCTCCGTGGGTTGAAGTCTCCATCAACGTGGAAGTACGATAGCACCACCTATCGGAACCACGAGAAAAATCACCGCTTCCAAAATTGCGCTTGCTTTTCTCCACCTCTCTTTACTACATGTGCAATTTACTTTCCGCTGCCTATACTCTAGAATTGCATGTGTAGGGTGATGCTTGACTTGATCATAATTGTGAATCTGCCAAAACTTGTCTTTGTCAAAAGGCATAATTTTTATATTGTCAAGTAGTCTAATCACCCCCTCTAGACATACTTTCGATCCTACAAGTGGTATCGAGCTTTGGTCTCCATTGTATTGGTTTCATTGCATTGACTCCATAAGCTTGGTTTCACAACCTAGGAGAGTATGGCGCCTAGTGAGGGTAATTTTCGAGAGGTCCTTACTTTGATGGTACAAATTTTACTAGTTGGAAGCATAAAATGAAAATGCATATTCTTGGCCATAACCCACCAAGATGGGGCATTATTTGTGTTGGTATGCAAGGTGAATTCTTCGAGGAAGGAAAAGTTCCGGATCATGAAGCTACAACGAAGAATTATGGATGTTGCAAAACAATGCTCAAGCTTGTGACATTCTCTTCAATGCCTTGTGTCCCGAGGAGTTCAACAAAATCAGCCGCCTTGAGAATGCAAAAGAGATTTGGGATACTTTGGTTGAAATGCACGAAGGTACCGAATCCGTGAAGGAATCAAAGCTAGATGTTCTTCAAGGTCAACTTGACAAGTTCAAGATGAAGGAAGGTGAAGGAGTCGCTGAAATGTACTCTAGGCTTGCTCTCATCACAAATGAGATTGCCGGCTTAGGAAGCGAAGAAATGACCGATCGATTCATCATCAAGAAGATTCTCGAGCTTTGATGGAAAGTATGACACCGTGCACTTTGATCCAAATGATGCCAAACTACAAGAATCTCAAGCCAACCAAGTCATTGGAAGAATTGTTGCTCATGAGATGACACTTAAGGATAAGGAAGAGCTTCACAACAAGTCAAGTGGTGCTTACAAAGCTACAAGTGATGCTCCCACAACCTCAAGTGACAAGTTAGTTTCCAATGAAGAGATAAGCCTAATGGTGAAGAACTTCAACAAATTCTACAAGAGTAGAAGCAAAGAGAGAAGCTCAAAGTCTAGATCATATGATGAAAAGAGATCTTCTAGTCGTGATCGAATCGCTACAATTGTGGAAGACCCGACATTACTCAAATGAGTGTTTGGCTCCCCACAAGAGAAGAGAAGAATCTCCAAGAAGAAGAAGCTCAAGAGATGAGTCACCTCGAAAGAGAGAAGGAGTAGAGATGATCGTTATGAACGAAGACCTCTCGGAGAAGCAAGGATTCGGAGAGGAAAGACAAGTCATCAAGGAGCTACACAAGAAGAAAACATCAAGCTCATGTAGGAATGGGTCTCCGCCCGACCCGACAATCAATCCGAAGAAGCTATCACTCCAACTCCGACTACAACCAAGATGAAGGTGTTGCCGGTCTTGCTCGTGTCCTCCAACTCCAACTCCTATGACTTATTTGATTCACCAAATGAGGGAATTGGAAGATGCTTCATGGCTAAAGGCCCCAAGGTATCACACCCTGAATTCATTGACTTTGATAGTGATGAGGATGACTTGCTAGGTGAAGATGAGTTCATACATGATAAATCTAGTGAGCCTAGTAATGATGAACATGCTAGTAGTCTTTATAGTCGAGAAGAGTCGAATGACAATGCTATGAAGGAGATTGAGCGCCTAACTAAAGAACTAAACACTCTTAAGTTAGCTCATGAAACAACTCAAGAAGATCATAGAGAGCTCCTAAGATCTCATGAGAAGCTACGCTCGAGAAGCTCACTCTAGAGCAAGAACATGAGTTCTAAAAGCAATCAATGACGATCTTCAAAGAAGAGTTCTTCATATCTTGCCAAACGACTTCTCTTGTCTAATTTCTTGCCACCTATTAAAACTAAGCATGACAAGCATAAGAAAATTCTTCTCTAGTAGTAACAATAACCATGCTAAATCCAATATTGTTGCTTCTAGTAGTTCTCTTGATTCCACTAACAATGTTTCAAGCCAAGTTACACTTGAGCAAGAAAATAGTTTATTGAAAGGGATTATAGAGAAAGGTGTTCACAAGAGCCTTGCCGAAGCAAGAACTTTGAGGAAATTGTTCGCAAGCAAGGAAGGCACCGAAGAATCAAGGAATTGGTTTTGAGCGAAAGTTCAACGCCGAGGGTGTTGAATGGGAAGAAGGTCAATATCCTACTCCACAGTTTGTTTCTCAAAAGGAGAAGTATGATCCTACTTCTTCCAATGTGGAACAAGCACAAGATGACCTTCCACCACAAGACCACAAGCTAAAAGGCAAGGACAAGCTTCAAGAGGAGATTGATGCATTTGTTGAAGCACCTCAAGCCATGGTCAAGTGGGTTCCCAAGGAAACATCAAGTTCTACTTCACAAGCTCAACTATAACCCCAAGGATTCCCATCAAGATGATGTGGATCCCAAGAAGAAGAACTAGAGAGTTCTTGAGGGTGACTCCGCCAACATACTTCACTCACATTCATTTTGGCAAAACTTGTGCAATCAACTTCCACATTGTGCACTAGTTCATGGAGTCACAAACCCTCTTGTTGGTAAGTCAAGGGACAAGGTAATCATTGCTTTCATGGACATCATCTATTGTGAACTTCAATCTATGTCCATGGATATCCTTGTTTGTTCCTTGTGGGACTAACCCATGTAGGTATTGAAAGTGCCCAATCCAAAGGATTGCTCCCAACTCTTGATGATCTTCATCAACATTGAGCATCCACATCTTCAACATCTACATGAAGTCTTCTACGACAACCCAAGGTTAGTTTGACCCTTTAAAAGGGTTCTCACATCTAGGGGAGCTTTGCTCTAAAGAATTGAGTTAAAGCATCTTCAAATGATGTGAACACATTAATGCTTTTATGTAAAAGTGGTAACCCCACTTGTGCTTAAACGATGAGTATGACCTATGATCAAATGTTCTCATTTGACTCCTAAGTCAATATACTCATATAAAGATGACCTAGTCATCGACAAATTGTGTGATAGTAGCTAGAGTTTTGATGGTGCATGTTTGACACATATTTCATTTGCTATCTTATTGTGTGAGCATGTTGATGCATGATTTTATCCATTCGAGGACATCCATTTGTTGTTTTGGTCGCTTTTGATTTTTCTTACCAAATGGATGGACAAGAATGCCTAAGTACCTCCCCTAGCTATCTATGCTTTCTTGTCTCAAATTCTATTCATGCTTACATCACAAACTTTGAACAAGTCATTTTTGACCCTCCGAGTGAGGAGCACTGAGCCACCGATCCGCAAAGGCTAACTTCCAAAACCTTCTAAGTGATTTCGGTCGACCAACCCACTCAAACTCGGTCGAACCGAAAGCATTTAGATCGATCTAGGTTTTCACCTCGTGAAACCGAAGTTGTGATTTTCAGCGGATCAAGTGCATAACTGCCTAGCTTATCCATCTTGGTGCCACCGAAGTTTTACAACTCGTCCCACCGACAGCAAAGGGGTATATATATCCGAGGGTCGCGCTGCTGATTTCTCCTTCAAACGCTTCGCCTCACACCCCTTTGCCGCCCGCCTGGTCTCCGGATCGCCTCCGCTGCCGCCTCAGGCGCCTCGCCGCAGGTCTCCGCCGCCAAACGGACATCTTCTCCGCCATGCTGCCAGAGAGAAACTCCACCAAGTTAGGGTGAGTTTCGATCCCACTCGTGCTCCCATCTCCGATTCAATGCACGCTTGGTTTGCCTAGTATCTTGCCACGCTTGAAATCTTCCTCAACACTAGATTAGTTCGCTTGACTAGATTCGAGTAAAAGTTTTAGGTTAGGTTTCACGAACAATATCTCGGTGAGACCGATTTACATTTTCAGATGACCGATTTGGCCTATGGCCATTGATCAGACCTTTCGTCCAACCGAAGTTGTGCAAATCGGTGTGACCGAAATGAGGATTCTGTGAAACCCTAGTGTTTTCGGCAGATCGAAACCCACTTCGTCCAACCGAAAGTGGTGTGAAGGCTTCGCTTGAACACTTCGGATTCACCGAATTTTAAACTCGGTCTGACCGAAATGTCTTCTCGTGAAAACCTAATACTAGAATTTGAACTCATTTGTTTGCAAAAACTTCGCAGCTTTGTGATAACTCTTCTACTCGCCTACACCTTATCTATTCATAGGTTGTCACCATGTCGATGCCGGACAGCCGTAACAGTGTCGAGTCACCTATTGTAGATATTCCAGAGGCAAGCACTAGTCCCGAGTCCAAAGAGCTCATCGATGATGGTGAGAGGAGTACACCAAGTGGTTTGCCTCCTCGCAGCCACCAGAGCTGTAAAGAAGAAGAACTCAGATGATGAAGATTCTGATTTGTTGTTGAGGAAGAGGTCACCTCAAAGCCCAAGAGGAAAGTTGTTGCCAAAGAGCCACAAGGGCAAGAAACCAAGAAGGGCACCAAAAAGTCAAGTACCAATCAACTGCAAGAAGCTGAATTTGGAAGAGGCAACAGAAGCAAGGTGAAGAAAACTTCCAAGAGGAAGAGATTAGTGCATGATGATGCAGCAGCAGAAGATGAGGATGAGGAAGCACCCTGCACTCCTCGTAAGCCTAAGCTCATGGGTGATGCCATCGTGGCTGGAGCCACTTCAAAGCCCAAGCACTGCTTAGTCAAGGCAGCTCCAAAGAAAGCCTCGCCGCCAAGCCCAAGAAGACAATCAGAACATTCCAGATCCGAGAAGAACAAAGATGATGTGCCACCAGCTGTGTCGATGATGAAGCACCAGCCTTGTCAAACTTCACAGTAAACTGCCACTTCACAATGATGCTCATCCTCAAGCCGAGAACATGAAGGAAAGGAAAGATAGAGGTCTCTGTGCTATGGAGACAAGCTGATCCATATGCCGTGAGGAGAAGAACTGCTGTTGATCCCAGATTTCATACCGTAGAGCAGCAGGACTTCTATGAGACTGGCTGATGGACAAGAAGGCCATAGTGGCATACAAGATATGTTGATTGGAACTACATTGACAAAGGAAGAGCACAGAGACTTCTTTCCACATGTGCATGAAAGCTTCACTGCATGTGGTGTTGCAGACTTTGTGGGTCAGAAGCTGACAAATTGGAATGACGAGATGATTATGCAATTCTATGCCACACCTCACTTCTACCCAGATGGAAGGATTGTATGGATGACTGAAGGCCAAAGATTCTCTTCAACTGTTGAAGAATGGGTAGAACTTCTGAATGCTCCAGTGCAAAGAGAGGATGACATTGATGTCTATGGTATTCCCAAGAAGAATCATGAATCCATGAAGAACATGTACAAAGAGGTTCCAGCTAAGGATTTGGGAATCTGGAAGCTCGGCTCAGTGTACTATCTCCAGGCAGGTCTACCTACCACCAACACTATTCTGAGGCATACCTTGATGCCCAAGTCCGAGATCATCGCATGATCAGAGGATACTCTATCAACATGCTGCATATACTTGATGAGAGAGCACCTTTCAAGGTGATGGACTTGATAGTTGAGACCATCAAGAGGACTGCAGCTGACCAGAAAAGGTCATGTGGATTTGCCCCGCATATTCAGATGCTTATCAATGCCAAGTTTGGCACAGCACATACTTGTTGGATAGAGCACACTTACCACCGCAGCCTCGAGTATGAGGATAATGTTGTTGTGATGGATGAGGAGGATCCAACATCGCTTGAAGGTCAAGCAAAGATTGAAGCTGCCAAGAAAGCCAAAGTCGACAAGGAAGCAAAGAGAAGCAGCAGCTAAACCAAAGAGTGTTGGAGAGCAGCCCTTGAAGCTACCCAGAGGATTGAATAACGCCTGCCAAGATTGTACAGCCTCAGAGAGCCTAGAGAGGATTGTTGAAGACAAGATCCATGCTCGATGTGAAGTCGATCAAGTGCAAGTAATCACAACAAGCTTGAGGCGATATTGAGGAAGCAAAGAGGGAGAAGGAAGAACTTATGCGTGAGATGCAGGATGACTTAGTCCAGATGCTTATCAACAGATCGCCCGGCCTCCCACAGACTCGATCACTGCTATTCCAAAGGATCGACACCAGACTACAGTTCAAGACTCCCATAGCTCCATCGGCTTGCTCCAGCTCTAGCTCCAAAGGACCACTCCTCCAAAGATAGACATCATCCAAGTCTTCGCAGATGCTGCCATATCAACTCCAACATCAACCTGCATAGAGCCGCCAAGCAGAGTCCCTAGTGACGCTTAGCTCTATGCCTTTTCGAACTTTTTGGTAACTTGTCGCCAAAGGGGAGAAATTGTATAGATCATAGGACTTCGAGAGAGAGTGCTTTTGTCTTTGGCGCTTTTGCTCTTTCATTCTTTTATGTTTTCTTTGAGATACTTTTGATTTTCGAGACATTCCGTGTGTTTGATACTACATTTGATCCTATCTTAATGAGTGCTTGGTCGCATTATGCTTTAATGTGTGCTTAATGCTTATCATATGCTATTCATATCTTGTATGACCATTTACTCATGTCTTGGTGATTGGGTGCATGTTGTTCATTCTTATCATTTTGTGCGCCCACCAAGATGTATGTGACATGGAAGAGTGACCCATGATCCTAATCGATTGTGCATTTGCATTCAAACGCAAATCTTAAATAATGCACAAATTTAGGGGAGCTTTGCTTATCACATACTTCTCAAAGCTTATTTATATTATTCATTGATTATATCCTTTGTCGGTTTTGATCTATATGTTGTCATCAATTACCAAAAGGGGGAGATTGAAAGTGCAACTAATCCCCGGTGGTTTTGGTAATTAATAACAACATATATATCATTGAACTAATGGTTACTTGAGAATCATTTCAGAAAGTTCATGATATGGGTATGGCAAGGACCGGAGAGGTGGACCCTCAAGATGCTAAGGCAAGCATTGGCAAAAGCTCAAGACTCCATTTTTGGTTTAGTGATCCAAGATCACATTGAGTCCATAGGAAAGCCAATACTATTAAAAGGGATGAGGTTATGATAATGATCCGTTGCTCAAAGTGCTTAGTGATACATCTCCTAAACTATCAAGAACTCTCACCGCCATATACACTCATAAGTAATCTTGGTCCCACCGATTTTCCAAACTTAGTCACACCGAGATGAACCACCTCAGCCATAAAGCCAAACCCTAGAAATTTCGGATTTTCCGATTCTGAACTCGGTCTCACCGAAACTTGAGTTGCCAAGCTTCTGTAACCTTCTGTCATCAAATCAGTGTCACCGAGATGATGAAGTCGGTCCCACCGAGATTGGCAAGCTTTTGTCTTTGCACGAATCGGACTAACCGAGATTGTATTTTCGGTCCCACCGAAAATCCCAACGTTCACATGATTTGAACATTCGGTCTCACCGAGTTGTCAACTTCGGTCCCACCGAGATTGGTCAAATGTGTGTAACGGTTGGATTTTGTGTGGAGGCTATAAATACCCTCCACCCCTCTTCATTCGTGGAGAGAGCCATCGAAAAGAACTACCTACCTTACATTTCTGAGAAGAGAACTACCTACCCTTGTGTTGAGACTGTTGCTCCACTCCCACCATATGAAGCTTGATCTCTAGCCTTCCCAAGTTGCTTTCCACTCAATCCTTTCTTCCACCACAGCCAAATCAAGGAGGAGAGTTGAGTGTTGGGGAGATTATCATTTGAAGCACAAGAGCAAGGAGTTCATCATCATCAACACCATCTATTACCTTTTGGAGGGTGGTGCCTCCTAGATTGGTTAGGTGTCGCTGGGAGCCTCCACGAGATGTGGAGTTGAACCAAGAAGTTTGTAAGGGCAAGGAGATCGCCACTTCGTGAAGATCTACCCCGAGTAAGGCTAGCCTCCGTATGCGAGGCCATGATGGCATAGACAAGGTTGCTTCTTCGTGGACCCTTCGTGGGTGGAGCCTCCGTGGACTCTCGCAGCTGCTACCTCCGTGGGTTGAAGTCTCCATCAACGTGGAAGTACGATAGCACCACCTATCGGAACCACGAGAAAAATCACCGCTGCTCCAAAATTGCGCTTGCTCTTCTCCACCTCTTTACTACATGTGCAATTTACTTTCCGCTGCCTATACTCTAGAATTGCATGTGTAGGGTGATGCTTGACTTGATCATAACCGTGAATCTGCCAAAACTTGTCTTTGTCAAAAGGCATAATTTTATATTGTCAAGTAGTCTAATCACCCCCTCCGCATATACTTTCGATCCTACAACATGCCGCCAGCCTAAGTGTTCCTAGAGCAAAGAGCAAGCTACCATGACTCAAGGAGACACTAGGAGACATTTCCAGTAAGAGAGGCTACTAAAGATAAACAACTAGATAGTCGATCCCACACATACCAAGCATTTCAATCATACACACATATGCCCGATATGTGCAAATACAACAAGGCATCACAACATGACTCTACGACACAAGTATTTTATTTAAAGGCTTAGAGAGCCATACATAGCATACACACAAGTACGGGTCACACGACCCACATTCAAGTCAAACAAGCATACAAGCCAACAATGAAGTGCTTTGTCCGAGTACGCATAACTAGTAAAATAAAAGAGGCTTGGGTGCCTAGCTATACTACATGGTCCTTCACTTGCTCAGATCACCACCGGGCCTTAGTCTACTCATCGATGTCAACATCTACGAAGAACCCGCTTCAAGGGTTTGTGGCATCTTCTCAAAAATGTAAATTAAAGCAACATGAGTACAAAGGTACTTAGCAAGATTTACATCGATCCTACATACATGCATATTATCAAGAAGGGCTGGTGGGGTTATTGCAAAGAAGCCAGCCTTTGACTCGTGGCTGCTTATCCCACGAGACTCCAACTTGAAATAGTTTTATGACTCGAGTCCACTACTCACCACTTCAATACACTCATCGATCGAGGATCCACCTCCGCCTTTCTACTGAAGAGCCATCCTCGACACTCATGCTTATCGTGAGGCTTTTAGTAGTTTCCATTTACTTGTCTATGAACTGTAGGCAACCAAGTAGTCTCATCATGACGTGGCTATTCAATAGATGATGTTAACCCCGCAGGGTGTACTTCTTCATACACGCCTCACCACTTACCACCGCTACATGACATGTACTCGCAACCTTCAAGCCGAAGCCCAACGTGGGTGTCGGCCACGACCTACCCAGACACCTAAGTCTCTAGTCCAGTTTTATCGCCTATTTGGGTTCCATCCATGAGGAGATCCGCCAAGTTTCGCCACGGCCCCAAACGATGAACAGGTTCCCGAGATACCAAACGGGCATCCGTACACCCGCCACGCATTCTACCGTGATCACAGCCCACCCTACGGCCAGCGCTGTCCACGGCCTCCAAGAGGCTACAAACACCACAAACTACTTGCAACTCCTCGACGTAAGACTAGGTGAATAAGAAGTTTAGAGGGTCCATTGGTTTCAGTGCCCAATGCATGGTAGTAGCTGAATCTTAAATCACACATACAGATCTCAGTGCTTAAGGACGGCCTCAATGAAACAACCCACCATGTACTCCTACATGGCCTCTCATCGATACCTTTACCAAATCGTGTTCAACACCTTACTCTCAAACTGACACAATCATTTCACTCTAGCCCATCACCAGATGAACCAGACTTGACACGACTCTAAGCATAGCAGGCATAGCAAGGTAGGAACAACACAATCATATGGCTCAATCAACTCCTACACATGCTAGTGGGTTTCATCTAGTTACTGTGGCAATGACAGTTCTTGAAGAGGAATGGGTTCAACTACCGCAGCACACAGCAGGTTTGAATCGCGTTGTCTTAATGCAAGAAAAGAGAGCGTAAGCGAGAACATGGGATTTTATCGATATGATCAAATGGTTGGTTGCTTGCCCGACGGGTCGGTGCACCGGTATTGCTTTCGTTGGGGTTATCACGGTATTCTCGGGGCGTAACTCGCCGCAGAGAGCACCGATACACAAACATTACCAAACGGTATGCAACAATATGATGCATGCATGAGACATGGCAAAATGAGTGTATTAATAATGAAACTAAGAATGATGGGTTTGAACTAATTTGAACCAAAGATTCAATGTTCAAACTCATAAGTTGCCATTTAAAGTGCTTTATCTTGTTTTGTGATAAACAGCAGGTTAGCTTGTTTAAACATGCATGAAACCAGTACAGATGGAAAGATTGGATTTTTCCGATCATTTTCATATATAATTTGTTTCATTTGGAGTTACATATTAATTTCTATGATTTTTTGAAGTTTGTAGCATTTTCTCGAATTTCAGATAAAAGTAATTCCAGAATTAAATTATCGCGCCAAGATACATCAGATGACGCCGCTGGTCAACGGGCTGGTCCAGTCAAACTGACCAGTGGGTCCCGTGATGTCAAGAGATGATTAAACTAATTGAATTAAGTTTAAACCGAACTCAAGCAATTAGCGTAGGGGCCCCATATGTCATAGACCTGTGGGTCAACCCGCCCACCCATGGTCAAAGTTAGAGTCAAACACGCCATGCTTCAGCCGCCGGCGCGACGACGCGGCGGCGAAGTGCATTTTGGCATTCCGCCACCAAATGGACGCAGTAAGTATGCATCTACGTGTTGTTGAGATCGAGCCGCCGCTATTGGTGGTAGTGGTTGAGCCGGGTGGCTTGTGTTGGCGCCGGTGATTTACTTTGTGGCCGCCGAGTTCGCTGGAGACGAACTCGAGCTAGGGGCGCAGGAGGTTCGGGAGTGCGCGTTGACTCAACGCAGCGCAGTGAGTGCGCTGACACCGAGAGGTGGCCGAGGATGGCCGGAGCACGCCGGCGACGAGCTCGCGCGGGCGCGGCGGTGAGCTACGTGTGCTCGCTGTGGTGCACGAGAGCGAGAATGAAAAGGAGGGGAAGTTAGCCCAGCTCATCGTGGTCTTGATGGAACGGACGGCGCGGTCGGGGACGAAGCGCAGCGGCGGCGACGGGCGGCGGGATCTCCGGCGATGGCGGTTCGGTCGAGGTTGGAAGCGGCAGCTGGGCACGCGAGCGCCGGGGCTCGCTAGCTCGGCGAGTAGAGGACAAAGGAGCTTCCGACACGGTGGCGCGGGCGTGAATGACGGAGAGCACGACCACGGCGGGCGGTGCAGCGACGGTGGCGCTGCCATGGCGTGGGAGCGCGAGGGAGAGAAGAAGGGCGAATGGAGGTGTCCAGGGGTTCGGGCGCGACGTGAGCCTGCCCAGCAAGCCGGGCGGCGAATGGGGAAGCAGGCGACGAAAGAAGCTGCGCAGCGCAAGCCGCGGTGCTGCTGCCGAGCACCTTGGTCTGCCTCGGCTCAAGCGAGCCAAGCAGCATGCTGAGCGGCTGGCTGGGCTGGGCCAGCCGTGGGCCGGGCTGGTGGGCTGCTGTAAGTCTTCTTCTTCTTTATTTTCTGCTTATATGCTTCAGAACTTTGTTGAATTTCTAAAATACCTAGGCAATCTCAAAATTCACCAAACTGCACCTGGTCCTTAGTTGGAATATTTCCAACATGGAACATTTTAGTTTGGGAATATTTGAGCATTTGAAATATTTTATAAATTTTAAATGCCCAAATTCAAATACTTATGATTTAATTCAAAGACCTTAAGATGACCTAGGAAATTGTGCATCACTTTTGGCAGAGGTTCTGAACCAAGACAAAAATGATGGACATTTTAGAAGGGCATTTCAGATTCATTGAAAATGTTTTTAGTAAACCCTAGTTGGTTTCAGAGGGGGCAGGGGTTCTGTCATCCCCATTTCAGTGTTTCTCATTAAATGAAATAGACATGATGCAACACTCTAATGCATGAACTAGCTAGGTGTGACACTAAGCCCCTAGTGTCCGTGTACAAAGCGTAAAATTCTCGACGCTGCCGATGCCAAAACGCCACCTCCTCGCTTGGTTATGGTGAAAACCCGGGGATGTGAATCAACAAGAGACAGAAGAAAAGTTTACGCAGGTCTTAATCAAAAGAATCTTTGTCACGGGTCCTCGCTGCATGTTCACGCCTGTGTCTCCGCGCAGTCAGATCCTCGACGGGTGTACACGCTGTTCATCTCAGAAAAGAGAGGAACTTAGCTTGAAAAGAAGTCGCAAAAAATGTATTGAAAACAAAGTATGAATGAATGAATAAAGTTGAGCTTTTATTGGCTCTTTATTGTTCATACGCACAGCCCCTTGTGAAGGGGTATGCGCTAGGGAGCCCTAGTTTATTTATGCCGACTCGCCAACCGTGTCCGGGTCTTGAACGACCTTTTAATGAGATGATGCCGCTGGGACCGGAATTTTATGTAAGAGACGCCAGAAAAGCGGTATTATGCTAAAGCGATGTAAAGCTTCATGTCCCAATAGTGCTTGATGGCTACTTTTGAATGTGGCGACATGGAAGATTAGCATTTCGCGACGGAAGTTGTCGGGTGATCTCAACACAACTTCTAGTAGTAAGGAGCCCGTGCACTTGGCGAAGGGCTCAAGGCCACTCCTTTGAAGGAAGTGCGGCTATGGCGAATTTTAGTAGGGTCTAACCTCAACATGCGGTTTGTGTCCTGATATAGCAGGTTTAAATCATCGCCGCCATCCATTAGGACTTGTGTAAATTGTAGTCCATCGATTATAGGATCCAATATCGAGCAGTCCATCCCACGCTTCAAATGCTTCTCGAATAATCCGTGGTCGAAAGTAATTGGTTTTGACATCCAATCTCGGATTCCATTGGGTGGACCGTATGACGTGATTTTAGCGGTGGCGACTATTGTTCCGTGGTTGTCACATGGAGTGAGTTTATGCTTTGACTTCTTGCGGAAAGTCTTTTGTCTTCCGTGCTCACTGGTGGGGTCGCCATCGCCCTCGCCATGACGAGCCCCTTATGTTCGGCATTGAGTCGGCCGGACTGCTTGAAGACCCAACAATTTCGGTGGGTGTGGTTTGCAGGCTTCCCGGGGGTACTGTGGATTTGATAGATCCGATCCAAAATTTTGTTGAGGTTGGATGGCTCATCACCGTTGTCCTTAAGAGGCGTGTTTTGTTGTTCGGCTGCGAAGTTTTTGAATCCGCGCCGACCGCCGGTTCTTTGGGCCATTTTCTTTATTTCGGCGCTCGATCCTTTCTACGCGTGATTTTCCATTTCCATCTCTCGATCTCGGATGTACTGGTCACTGGTGCTGTGATCTTGCCAGCCAGCTATTTTCCCCTGCGCAAAAGCGGGTCATGAGGCTCGTTAGCGCAGCCATTGTTCTTGGCTTTTCCTGGCCGAGGTGTATGGTGAGCCATTCGTCTCAGACGTTATGTTTAAAAGCAGCTAAGGCTTCATGCGTCCTGGACAATGACTATTTAGTTCTTTTTGCCGAGGAACCTGTTCCAAAATTTGCGCTACCGACTTCTCTGGGTTGTTGAATTATGTGACTTAGATCGCTCAAGGTCTCGAGGGCGGACATAAGTCCCCTCAAAATTTTCTCTAAACGCTGCCCCCAGCTCTTCCCAACTTCCAATGGTATTTTCTAGGAGGCTTTTGAGCCAATGCCGAGCTGGCCCTTTGATCTTGAGGGTAGATATTTTATGGCGTGAGATCGCCTCTCTAGCCATGTGTATGTGTAGGATGTAATCCTCAATCCGCACTGGGTCTGTTGGTCCATTATATGCCTCTATGTTTACGGGCTTGAATCTCACCGAATTCATGATCCAAAGACCTCATCGGTGAAACATAGTGGTGTGCGACGACCTGATTTAGGTGTGCTGTTATCTTCAACACTCGCGGTTGTTGTTGCTTCCTCGGCCCTCTCTTGGCCCATAAATGGACCTGACCGCCATCCTTTTGCTAGGATCTTCACGGTGTCATGTGCCGCTTGTGCGGCCCGCTTGCCGCTTGGCCTGTCATCCGATCGCTTATCCGCCAGCAGCCTCTTTGTTTTTGGTTGTGGGGCTCTACGGCCTCCTCGCCAATTCGGCAGCACCTTGCGCTCGGTAGCTCTTGCTTGGTGGCTATTGTCGATTTTGGTTCGCCGGTCTTGAGTACTTTTGCTCCACCTCATTCTGAGTATGTCTTCCTCTGCTTTTGAGCTTCCGCTTCGCTTCTTCAAGCTTCTGCAAAGGGCGTAAAAGCCTTTTGTGAAGGTTCTGTGCTCCAGCAGTGTGTCCGGGCGTGAGATCGTTCGACTGTTGTTTCCGCCGAGGACTGGTTGGTTGTCCGACTCATCCTGTTCGGATGGTTGCTTGGTTGCATGTTCATCGTCCACTGGTCTGCCCTGCTCTACGGCTGGGTCATTATGGGTGCTGTTGTTATCGAGGCGGGACTTGGGGCGGCGCTTGCGCCATCGCTTGCTTGTTTATCGGGGAATTATCCTTCGCCGCCCCGTTGTTCCTCGTTATCGCCTCCCTTTGGGGTGTGTAGGATCGCCAAGGCAAGAGTGTCTAGAGGGGGGTGATTAGACTACTCGACAAGATAAAAATTATGCCTTTTGATTTGAAACAAGTTTTAGCAAGTTCACAATGAAGATCAAGGCAAGCATCATGCATTCAAGTCGAGCAACAAGCTACACATGCAATTCTAGAGTATGAGCAGCGGAAAATAAATTGCACATATAGAAAAGGAGAGGTGGAGAAGAGCAAACGCAATTTGTAGACACGGAGATTTTTCTCGTGGTTCCGATAGGTGGTGCTATCGCCAATCCACGCTGATGGAGACTTCAACCCACGGAGGGTAACGGCCATGCAGAGTCCACGGAGGGCTCCACCCACTAAGGGTCCACGAAGAAGCAACCTTGTCTATGCCATCATGGCCTACGCCCACGGAGGACTAGCCTTACTGGGGTAGATCTTCACGAAGTAGGCGATCTCCTTGCCCTTACAAACTTCTTGGTTCAACTCCACATCTTTACGGAGGCTCCCAAGCAACACCTAACCAATCTAGGAGGCACCACCTCCAAAAGGTAATAGATGGTGTTGGTGATGATGAACCTTGCTCTTGTGCTTCAAATGATATCTCCCAACACTCAACTCTCCTCACTGATTTGGCTGTGGTGGAGGAAGGGATTGAGGAAAGCAACTTGGAAGGCTAGAAATCAAGTTTCATATGGTGGGAGGGAGCAACTTGATCTCAACACAAGGGTAGGTAGTTTTCTTCTCAGAAATGTAAGGTAGGAGTGGTAGTTCTTTCTCGATGGCTCTTCCACGAATGAAGAGGAGGTGGAGGGTATTTATAGCCTCCACATTAAAATCCAACTGCTACACACATTTGACCAATCTCGGCCGACCGGTTGACAACTCGGTGAGACCGAAAGTTCAAATCTTAGAACGCTGGGATTTTCGTGGACCGAAAATACAATCTCGTTAGTCCGATTCTTCCAAAGTCTAGGGTTTGCCATTCTCGTGGGACCGACTTTCTCATCTCGTGACACCGATTTGAGTACGTATGTTACGTGGTTATAAACACCAATTTCGAATGACCGAGTTTGGAATCGAAAACCAAATTTTAGGGTTTGGCTATATGGCTGAGGTGGTTCATCTCTTGCAGTGACTGAAGTTTATGGAATCGGTGGGACCGAGATTACTTATGGGTTTATGTTGGAATGAAAGATTGCCGATAGTTTGAGAGATAAATCACTAAGCACTTTGAGCAACCAGATCATCATCATAACCTCATCCCCTTTAATAGTATTGGCTTTCCTATGGACTCAATGTGATCTTGGATCACTAAACCAAAAATGGAGTCTTGAGCTTTTGCCAATCCTTTCCTTAGTATCCTAGGGGTTTGTCGCGCCGATGGGTGGCACGGCACCTATAGCCGGGCCCTTCGTGTTCGGACGGGCGGAGGCTGCGCGGAGAGCAGATCGAGGCGATACACGCGGGGGATTTTTACCCAGCTTCGGGCCGCGATGGTCGCGTAAAACCCTACTGCTGCATTGTGTTGTATTGTGCTTCGAGAGCCTCGCAAGTGTTGCCGATGATTGGAACCCTCTCGCGAGAATAGCGAATGGTTCGAACCTCCTCGCGAGAATAGCGAATGGTTGGAACCCCCACGCTGTGCATGGGCCTTTTATAGGGCAAGGGTCACCGACAGTGTCAACGTGAGGTAGAGGGGTAAAACGAAAAGGGTGGTAGTTGAACAAGCGGAACAAGGCGGCTACAAGGCTTTTACCTACTTTTGATGAGGGGACAAGAGCATTAAATGCCCGTCGCTGCCGCCTAAAAGCTCCCCGCCATTGCGTTTTTTCGCCACGGCGGCGGTTACCACCGCGGAGTGCCACCGCATTCTTCATGCAAGCAGCCACCGCCACGCCTCTCGAGAAGGCCGGAGGCGACGCAGGCAATGAGCTGGAGGCGGCACGAGATAGCTCCCCGGCAAGCACCTTGCCGGGCCTT
>JAHHZJ010002719.1:0-38630 GCA_021437245.1 Aegilops speltoides | reverse complement strand
AAGTCACGTGGACATATACCTCTCCGATATTCTGTTGTAAGTTGTAACCATGCTCCGGGTCTCCTTGTCAAAGGCCAGGTCGGTCGGGTGCTTTTTTCCGCTAATTAAGCGGTAATTTCGCCTCTTCTTAATTGATGAAAATAACTAGTCTTTTGCCTTGCTAAAAAAAAATATGCTATTAAAGAATAGACTAGCTTGAAATCTTCGTGAGATTTTGGTAGTTCCATTCAACCTTAATTATTTTTGCCTATTTAAATGTTTGGAATAGCTTACTTTGCATATTTCATGGCTGTTTTTCCTCACTAAATTGAAAAATATCCATAGTTTAGCAATCATAAGCTTAGCCTTTTTATAGGTATTTCCCATCAAATAGTAAGATAATTTAGCATTTCAACTGTGACAAACTTAGCCTCAAAAGTCAAAACTAACTAAGTTCTAACCTTCGCTCTCAACCGAGTAGAGGGTTGTATGGATGAGTGCTTTCCGCTTTATGTTGTATGTGTAAGGGCATATTTATCCTCGCTGGTTTTGGTGATTGATGACAATGCTTTTGGCGGACTAATCGTGTGCTGCTAAGTTCTTCTTCGAGATTCATCACCGCACGAGACGCATTTCCTTCCTCGGTGTTTTATTCAAGACTGGTAGCTCCTTCTGCCTCGCTTGTTGGTGGACTAGTTTCACAGAGTCACCGTGATTATCAAGAGGGGATCCGCTTGGTAAGACTAGGTGGAATCAACACGCATACATCCCTATCACACCCGCTGCCTTCCTTTCGTGATCTTTGAGCTGCCCTTCTTCCGCACTGCCTGCTCAGGCTGCCGTAGTATCAGGGGTCTACACGTAGTACTCACTGAAGCTCTCCAATGGTAGTACCGCCCACGGCGTGGTAGTACCGCGTTGGGGAACGAGTAATTTCAAAAAATTCCTACGCACACGCAAGATCATGGTGATGTATAGCAACGAGAGGGGAGAGTGTTGTCTACGCACTTTGTAGACCGGGCGAAGCGATCACAACGTAGAGGAAGTAGTCGACGTTCTCCTCGCGATCCGACCGATCCCGGCGCCACATTCGGCGCCCGAAGTTCTTGACACACGACAGCTCGATGACGCCTCGGCTCCAATCCAAAGAGAGCCGAGGGAGAGTTTCACAAGACGACGGCGCAGGACGATCTTGATGTTCTATCGCGCAGAAGCCGCCTAAGCTTCACGACGATATGACCGAGGTGGAATATGGTGGAGGGGGCACCGACACGGCTAAGGAACGATCCGAGATCAAACTTGTGTGTTCTAGGGTGCCCCCTGCCCCTCAGATATAAAGGAGCAAGGGGGAGGTGCGGCCGCCCAAGGGAGGCGGCTGAGGAGTCCTACTCCCACCGAGTAGGACTCCCTTCCTAGTTGGAGTAGGATTGGGGAGGAAGAGGGAAGGGGGCGCCGCCTCTCCTTGTCCTATTCGGACTAGGGGAGGGGCGCGCCCTGCCCCGGCCGGCCCTTCCTCTTCACCTCGAGGCCCACTAAGGCCCAATAGCCCCCGGAGGGTTCCGAACCCCTGTTCCAAAGAAAATCCCGATTTCACCCGAACCATTCCAACTCCAAATATAGGCTTCCAATATATCAATCTTTATGTCTCGACCATTTCGAGACTCCTCGTCATGTCCGTGATCACATCCGGACTCAACTTCTTCGTACATCAAAATACATAAACTCATAATATAACCGCCATCGAAACCTTAAGCGCGGGACCCTACGGTTCGAGAACACGTAGACATGACCGAGACACGCCTCCGTCAATAACCAATAGCGGACCTGATGCCCATATTGGTTCCTACATATTCTACGAAGATCTTTATCGGTCGACCGCATAACAACATACGTTGTTCCTTTGTCATCGGTATGTTACTTGCCCGAGATTCGATCGCTTGGTATCCAATACCTAGTTCAATCTCGCTACGCAAGTCTCTTTACTCGCTCCGTAATACATCATCTCACAGCTAACTCATTAGTTGTAATGCTTGCAAGGCTTCAAAGATGTGTATTACCGAGAGGGCCCAGAGATACCTCTCCGACAATCGGAGTGACAAAACCTAATCTCAAATACGCCAACCCAACATCCGCCTTTGGAGACACCTGTAGTACTCCTTTATAATCACCCAGCCACGCTAGACGCTTGGTAGCACCCAAAGTGTTCCTCCGTAAACGGAGTTGCATAATCTCATAGTTACAGAACATGTATATGTCATGGATAAAAGCAGAGCAACATACTAAACGATCGTGTGCTAAGCTAATGGAATGGGTCATGTCAATCGATCATTCTACTAATGATGTGACCTTGTTAATCAAATAACAACTCTTTGTTCATGGTTAGGAAACATAACCATCTTTGATTAACAAGCTAGTCTAGTAGAGGCATACTAGTGACATATTGTTTGTCTATGCATTCACACATGTATCATGTTTCCGTTAATACAATTCTAGCATGAATGATAAACATTTATCATGAAATAAGGAAATAAATAATAACTTTATTATTGCCTCTAGGGCATATTTCCTTCAGCCTCCCACTTGCACTAGAGTCAATAATCTAGATTACATAGTAATGATTCTAACACCCATGGAGTCTTGGTGTTGATCATGTTTTGCTCGTGGAAGAGGCTTAGTCAACGGTCTGCTACATTCAGATCCGTATGTATCTTGCAAATCTCTATGTCTCCCACCGACTAAGTCCCGGATGGAATTGAAGCGCCTTTTGATGTGCTTGGTCCTCTTGTGAAATCTGGATTCCTTCGCTAAGGCAATTGCTCCAAGATTGTCACGAAGATTTTCATTGACCCGATGCACTAGGTATGACACCTAGATCGGATATGAACTCCTTCATCCGCACTCTTCATTAGCTGCTTCCGGTTGCTATGTATTCCGCTTCACATGTAGATCCCGCCACGACGCTTTGTTTAGAACTGCACCAACCGACAGCTCCTCCGCTTAGTGTAAATACGATCCGTCTGCGATTTAGAATCGTCTCGATCGTGTCAAAGCTTGCATCAACGTAACTGCCATTTATGAGCTCTTTGTCACCTCCATATACGAGAAACATATCCTTAGTCCTTTTCGTATTTCAGATGTTCTTGACCGCTGTCCAAAGGATCCACTCGATTACTTTGGTACCTCCTCGCTAAACTTATAGCAAGGCACACATCAGGTCCGTACACAAGATTGCATACATGATAGAGCCTATGGTCAAGCATAGGAACATCTTTCATTTTCTCTATCTTCTCGCAGTTGGTCGGGCATTGAGTCTTACTCAACTTCACACCTTGTAACACGTGCAAGAACCCTTTCTTTGCTTGATCCATTTTGAACTTCTTCAAAATTTTGTCAAGGTATGTGCTTTGTGAAAGTCCAATTAAGCGCCTTGATCTATCTCTATAGATCTTAATGCCCAATATGTAAGCAGCTTCACCGAGGTCTTTCATTGAAAAACTCTTATTCAAGTATCCCTTTATGCTATCCAGAATTCTATATCATTTCCGATCAGCAATATGTCATCTACATATAATATCGTAAATGCTACAGAGCTCCCACTCACTTTCTTGTAAATACAAAGCTTCTCCAAAAGTCTGATGAACCCAAATGCTTTGATCACACTATCAAAGCGCTTATTCCAACTCCGAGATGCTTGCACCAGTCCATAAATGGATCGCTGGAGCTTGCACACTTTGTTAGCTCCCTTTGGATCGATAAAACCTTCTCGTTGCATCATATACAACTCTTCTTCCGTAAATCCATTCAGAATGCGCTTTACATCCATTTGCCAAATTTCATAATCATAAAATGCGGCAATTGCTAACATGATTCGGACAGACTTAAGCATCGCCACGGGTGAGAAGGTCTCATCGTAGTCAATCCCTTGAACTTGTCGAAACCCTTTGCATAAGTCGAGCTTTGTAGACAAGAATATTACCGCCACCATTTCTTCTTCTTGAAGATCCACTTGTTTTCTATTGCTTGCCTACCCTCGGCAAGTCAACCAAAGTCCATACTTTGTTTTCATACATGGATCCCATCTCGCATTTCATGGCCTCAAGCCATTTTATGAATCTGGCTCACCATCGCTTCTTCATAGTTCGAGGTTCATCATGATCTAGTAGCATGATTTCCGTAACAGGATTACCGCATTCACTCGCGCGGATCTTACTCGTTGATCTATGAGGTTCTCAGAGTAACTTGATCTCAAGTTTCATGATCAACATCATCAACTTCCTCACTACTTGGTGTAGATGTCTCGTAAACCGTTTCTACGACAAACTACTTTCAAGTAAGGGAGAAGGTACAATTACCTCATCAAGTTCTACTTTCCTCCCACTCACTTCTTTCGAGAGAAACTCCTTCTCTAGAAAGGATCCATTCTTGGCAACAAATGTCTTGCCTTCGGATCTGTGATAGAAGGTGTACCCAACTGCTCCTTTGGGTATCCTATGAAGACACATTCGATTTGGGTTCGAGCTTATCAGTTGAAGCTTTTTCACATAAGCATCGTGATCCCCAAACTTTAAGAAACGACAACTTTGGTTTCTTGCTAAACCATAGTTCATAAGGTGTCGCCTCAACGGATTTTGACGGTGTTCTATTCAGGTGAATGCGGCCGCCTCTAGAGCATAACCCCAAAACGATAGCGGTAAATCTGAAGAGACATCATAGATCGCACCATATCTAGTAAAGTACGACACGACGCTCGACACACCATTACGCTGGGTGTTCCGGTATGGAGTTGCTAAACTATTCCGCATTGTTTCAAATGTAGACCAAACTCAGAACTCAAATATTCACCTCCACGATCGATCGTAGAAATTTAATTTTCTTATTACGATGATTTTCAACTTCACTCAAATTCTTTGAACTTTTCAAATGTTTCAGACTTATGTTTCATTAAGTAGATATACCCATATCTCGCTTAAGTCATCCGTGAAGGTGAGAAAATAACGATATCCGCCACGAGCCTCAACATTCATCGGACCACATACATCTCAGTATGTATGATTTCCAACAAATCTGTTGCTCTCTCCATAGTACCGAGAACGGGTTTTAGTCATCTTGCCCATGAGGCACGGTTCGCAAGTGCCAAGTGATTCATAATCAAGTGACTCCAAAAGTCCATCAAGATGGAGTTTCTTCATGCGCTTTATACCGATATGACCTAAACGGCAAGTGCCACAAATAAGTTGCACTATCATTATCAACTCTGATCTTTTGGTTTCAACATTATGAATATGTGTATCACTACTATCGAGATTCATCAAAATAGACCACTCTTCAAGGGTGCATGACCATAAAAGATATTACTCATATAAATAGAACAACCATTATTCTCTCGATTTAATGAATAACCGCCTCGCATCAAACAAGATCCAGATATAATGTTCATGCTCAACGCAGCACCAAATAACAATTATTTAGGTCTAAAACTAATCCCAAGGTAGATGTAGAGGTAGCGTCGACCGCGATCACATCGACTTTGGAACCATTTCCCACGCCGCATCGCCACCTCGCCCTTGCCGTTGTTCGCTAATCCGTAGTCCCTGCTTCGAGTTGCAAATATTAGCAATGTAACCAGATCAAATACCCAAAAGCTATCATGAGCTCTAGTAAGGTACACATCAATAACATGTATATCACATATACCTTTGTTCACCTTGCCATCCTTCTTATCCGCCAAATACTTGGGGCAGTTCCGCTTCCAAAGGACTACCGCTTGCAGTGAGAAGCACTCGCCTGTGTTTGGGTCCGACTTGGGTTTTTCTCCCGAGCAGCAACTTGCTTGCTGTTCTTCTTGAAGTTCCCTTCTTCTTCCCTTTGCCTTTCTTCTTGAAACTAGTGGTCTTATTGACCATCAACACTTGATGCTCCTTCTGATTTCTACCTCCGCAGCCTTTAGCATTGCGTAAGAGCCTGTATAGTCTTTACTAACCCTTGCATATTATAGTTCATCACGAAGCCTTTGTAGCTTGGTGGCGTGATTGAAGAATTTCACAATGACACAATCATCCGGAAGATTAACTCCCAATTGTGTCAAGTGATTGTAGTACCCGCACATTCTGAGTATGTGCTCACTAATGTAACTATTCTCTCCATCTTGCAGCTATAGAACTTATTGGAGACTTCATATCTCTCAATCCGCATTCTGTTGAATATCAACTTCAACTCCGAACATCTCATATGCTCCATGACGCTCAAAACGCCGTTGAAGTCCCGGTTCTAAGCCGTAGCATGGCACATCGAACTATAGAGTAGTCATCACTTTGCTCGCCAGACGCTCACAACATCCGTGTTGCTCCTATAGAAGAGTCTGCACCTAGCGGTGCATCCAGACGAACTCTTCTCAGGCAGCAATGAGGATAATCCTCGTTACGGACCCAAATCCGTAATTGCTACCATCATCTTTCAACTTTGCTTTCAAGGAACGATTAAAATTCAACGGAACAACAAAGACGAGCCATCTATCTACAATCAAACATAGACAAGCAAGATACTATCAGTACTAAGTTCATGATAAATTTAAGTTCAATTAATCATATTACTTAAGAACTCCCACTTAGACAGACATCTCTAGTCATCTAAGTGATCACGTGATCCAAATCAACTAAACCATAACCGATCATCACGTGAAATGGAGTAGTTTTCAATGGTGAACATCTTATGTTGATCATATCTACTATATGATTCACGCCGACCTTTCGGTCTCCGTGTTCCGAGGCCATATCTCGCATATGCTAGGCTCGCCAAGTATAACTCGAGTATTCTGCAGTGCAAAACTGGCTTGCACCCGCTGTAGATGGACGAGAGCTTATCACACCCGATCATCACGCGGTGTCCGGGCACGCATTTAACTTTGGCAACGGTGCATACTCAGGAGAACACTTTTGATAATTTAGTGAGAGATCATCTTATAATGCTACCGCAATCAAAGCAAGATAAGATGCATAAAAGATAAACATCACATGCAAATCAATATAAGTGATATGATATGGTCATCATCATCTTGTGCTTCGTGATTCCATCTCGCAGCACCACCATGATCACCATCGCCACCGCGCGACACCTTGATCTCCATCGTAGCATCGTTGTCGCCTCGCCAATCTTATGCTTCTACGACTATCGCTACCGCTTAGTGATAAAGTAAAGCATTACAGTATGCATTGCATTTCATACAATAAAGCGACAACCATATGGCTCCTCGCCATTGCCGATAACTTCGTTACAAAACATGATCATCTCATACAATAAAATATAGCATCACGCCTTGACCATATCACATCACAACATGCCCTGCAAAAACAAGTTAGACGCCCTCTACTTTGTTGTTGCAAATTTTACGGGCTGCTACGGGCTTAAGCAAGAACCAATCTCACCTACGCATCAAAACCACAACGATATTTCACAAATAGACTCGCTTTAACCTTCTCAAGGACCGGCGAGCCACACTCGGTTCAACTAAAGTGAGAGAGACAGACACCCGCCAATACCTTTAAGCAACGAGTGCTCAGAGCGGTGAAACCAGTCTCGCAGAAGCATACGCGTAATGTCGGTCCGGCCGCTTCATCTCACAATACCGCTGAACCAAAGTATGACATGCTGGTAGGTAGTATGACTTGTATCGCCCACAACTCACTTGTGTTCTACTCTGCAAAACATCAAACCATAAAAACCTAGGCTCGATGCCACTGCTGGGGAACGAGTAATTTCAAAAATTTCCTACGCACACGCAAGATCATGGTGATGTATAGCAACGAGAGGGAGAGTGTTGTCTACGCACTTTGTAGACCGGGCGAAGCGATCACAACGTAGAGGAAGTAGTCGACGCTCTCCTCGCGATCCGACCGATCCCGGCCACATTCGGCGCCCGAAGTTCTTGACACACGACAGCTCGATGACGCCCTCGGCTCCAATCCAGAGAGCTGAGGGAGAGTTTCACAAGACGACGGCGTGGTGACGATCTTGATGTTCTATCGCGCAGAGCTTCGCCTAAGCTTCACGACGATATGACCGAGGTGGAATATGGTGGAGGGGGCACCGACACGGCTAAGGAACGATCCGTAGATCAAACTTGTGTGTTCTAGGGTGCCCCCGCCTCAGATATAAAGGAGCAAGGGGAGGTGCGGCCGCCCAAGGGAGGCGCTGCCGAGGAGTCCTACTCCCACCGAGTAGGACTCCCTTCCTAGTTGGAGTAGGATTGGGGAGGAAGAGGGAGGGGGGGCCCGCCTCTCTCCTTGTCCTATTCGGACTAGGGGAGGGGGCGCCTGCCCCCGGCCGGCCCTTCCTCTTCACCTCGAGGCCCACTAAGGCCCAATAGCCCCCGGAGGGTTCCGTAACCTCCTGTTCCTAAGAAATCCCGATTTCACCCGAACCATTCAACTCCAAATATAGGCTTCCAATATATCAATCTTTATGTCTCGACCATTTCGAGACTCTCGTCATGTCCGTGATCACATCCGGACTCCAACTTCTTCGGTACATCAAAATACATAAACTCATAATATAACCGCCATCGAAACCTTATGCGCGGACCCTACGGTTCGAGAACATGTAGACATGACCGAGACACGCCTCCGTCAATAACCAATAGCGGACCTGGATGCCCATATTGGTTCCTACATATTCTACGAAGATCTTTATCGGTCGATCGCATAACAACATACGTTGTTCCTTTGTCATCGGTATGTTACTTGCCCGAGATTCGATCGTCGGTATCCAATACCTAGTTCAATCTCGCTATCGCAAGTCTCTTTACTCGCTCCGTAATACATCATCTCACAGCTAACTCATTAGTTGTAATGCTTGCAAGGCTTCAAAGATGTGTATTACCGAGAGGGCCCAGAGATACCTCTCCGACAATCGGAGTGACAAAACCTAATCTCAAATACGCCAACCCAACATCCGCCTTTGGAGACACCTCGTAGTACTCCTTTATAATCACCCACTTACGCCAGACGCTTGGTAGCACCCAAAGTGTTCCTCCGTAAACGGAGTTGCATAATCTCATAGTTACAGAACATGTATATGTCATGGATAAAAGCAGAGCAACATACTAAACGATCATGTGCTAAGCTAATGGAATGGGTCATGTCAATCGATCATTCTACTAATGATGTGACCTTGTTAATCAAATAACAACTCTTTGTTCATGGTTAGGAAACATAACCATCTTTGATTAACAAGCTAGTCTAGTAGAGGCATACTAGTGACATATTGTTTGTCTATGCATTCACACATGTATCATATTTCCTAATAATACAATTCTAGCATGAATGATAAACATTTATCATGAAATAAGGAAATAAATAATAACTTTATTATTGCCTCTAGGCATATTTCCTTCAGTTGAGATCACCTCAAGCCATACTCCATTGTGGTGAAGCTTCATGGTGTTGTTGGGAGCCTCCAATTGTTGTGAGATTGCTCCAACCTTGTTTGTAAAGGTTCTGGTCGCGCCTTCAAGGGCACCAATAGGAATCACTGCATCTCGCATTGTGTGAGGGCGGAGGAGAATATGGTGGCCCTAGTGGCTTTTTGGGGAGCATTGTGCTCCACACCGCCTAACGGAGACGCATTTCCTTAAAAGGAAGGAACCCCGAACACATCCTCGCCTCCACCGGCTCCACTCTTGGTTATTTCGTGCTTTACCTTTGCAAGCCTACTTGTTTTACATCCTTTGCTTGCTTGTGTGTTAGTTGTTATTGCATCATATAGGTTGCTCACTTAGTTGCACATCTAGACAACCTATTTTGTTGCAAAGTTTAATTTGGCAAAGAAAAGCTTAAAATTTTGTTAGCTGCCTATTCACCCCCTCTAGTCAACCATATCGATCCTTTCAATTGGTATCGAGCCTCGCCTCTTTTAAGGGCTTTACCGGCCCAAAGAGTATGGTTGATGTCGAGATGAGGTGGAGAGCACTCCGTGCTAATCCGATCTCATCTACTGGAGATGGGGTAACTCGATCTCACGTGAGGAATTCAATGTGGCTTGGAAACATTGAAACTCTCCATGACGCATCGAGGTCAAGGACATGTTTAAGGAATTCTAGAAGGACTTAAACAATCTACCTCACCGATGAAAGTGGGTGATCCCACCAACAAGGTGACTTGGATACTCCGATAAGGGGAAGCTAACATCGAAAAGAGTCCTTCTATTAGTGGTAGAAATGGCACCGCATCTTTGCCCATGTGGAACCTCCAATTTATGGAGGGCCAATCCTCCACTCATTTGAATCATGCTGTCCTCCTCCTAAATATGAGAAACATGAAGATTTTGATTCTTGGCTCTATCGCTTAAGCGCATTTAAAACATGTGAACACTAACCTTGGAGAATCATTGAAGAAGGTTTTATCCTCGTGACCCAAGCAACTTCACGTGACAATCAATTCAATGAGAGTGCTCTTCATCATCCAAGATGCTATCCTTCCTGAAGATCTTCCTCACCTTCGACCGCATGTCATGGCTAAAGAAGCATGGAAATGTGTCGAGGGTCTCTATCGTGGAAGTGCTAGCATTCAACGCCCAACTATGAAGTGGTGCAAGATGAAGCTGATGAGTTTGCAATGAAAGAAGATGAAGAACCCTCATGAGCTCTTTCAAGAGTGACCAAACTCAGCGGTCGCACTCGAGATCATGGAAGCAAGGACACGATGACAATTGATCATGCGAAAGTTCCTCAAGGCCATGATGCCTACAACAAGGCCATGTCCTCCGTCATTCGTCAACTAATCGGACTTCCACCCATGACCTCAAGTGAAGTGTTGATGAGTTCGCAGTAATGAGCATCTTGGACAAGACCGCCGACAATGCGGTGCCCGCTCTCAAAGGGCAAGAAGCCTAACCTTGCTTTGCTGTTGGGGAACGAGTAATTTCAAAAATTTTCCTACGCACACGCAAGATCATGGTGATGCATAGCAACGAGAGGGAGAGTGTTGTCTACGCACTGAGACCAAGCGAAGCGATCACAACGTAGAGGAAGTAGTCGACGCTCTCCTCGCGATCCAACCGATCCTAGCACAAGCATTCTGGCCCGAAGTTCTTGACACACGACAGCTCGATGACGCCTCCGGCTCCGATCCAGCAGAGCTTTGGGAGAGAGAGTTCCACAAGACGACGGCAAGCAGGACGATCTTGATGTTCTATCGACGCAGGCTTCGCCAAGCACCGCCACGATATGACCGAGGTGGATTATGGTGGAGGGGGCACCGACACGGCTAAGGAACGATCTCAAGGATCAACTTGTGTGTTCTAGGGTGCCCCTGCCCAGATATAAAGGAGCAAGGGGAGGGCCGGCCGCCCTAGGAGGCGCGGCCAGGGAGGGGGGAGTCCTCCTCCTAGTGGGAGTAGGACTCCTTCCTAGTCCAACTAGGAAGGAGGAAGGGGAAGGAAGGAGAGGAGAGGAGAGGGAAGGGGCCGCCGCCTCCTTGTCCTATTCGGACTTGGGGGCGCCACCACCTGGTGCGCCCTCTCTCCCTCTGGCCCACTAAGGCCCATTACTTCCCGGGGTTCCGTAACCTCCCAAGACTCGTTTTTTTCCGAAACTTCCGAACCTTTCCGTGTCCGAATATAGCCATCCAATATATCAATCTTTATGTCTCGACCATTTCGAGACTCCTCGTCATGTCCGTGATCACATCCGGACTCAACTCCTTCGGTACATCAAAATACACAAACTCATAATATAACCGCCATCGAAACCTTGCTGCATGGACCCTACGGTTCGAGAACAATGTAGACATGACCGAGACACGCCTCCGTCAATAACCAATAGCGGACCTGATGCCCATATTGGTTCCTACATATTCTACGAAGATCTTTATCGGTCGACCGCATAACAACATACGTTGTTCCTTTGTCATCGGTATGTTACTTGCCCGAGATTCGATCGCCGGTATCCAATACCTAGTTCAATCTCGCTATCGCAAGTCTCTTTACTCGCTCCGTAATACATCATCTCACAGCTAACTCATTAGTTGTAATGCTTGCAAGGCTTAAGTGATGTGCATTACCGAGAGGGCCCAGAGATACCTCTCCGACAATCGGAGTGACAAACCTAATCTCAAATACGCCAACCCAACATCTGCCTTTGGAGACACCAGTAGTACTTCCTTTATAATCACCCAGCTTACGCTAGGACGCTTGGTAGTACCCAAAGTGTTCCTCCGTAAACGGAGTTGCATAATCTCATAGTTATAGGAACATGTATAAGTCATGGATAAAAGCAAGAGCAACATACTAAACGATCGTGCTAAGCTAATGGAATGGGTCATGTCAATCGATCATTCAACTAATGATGTGACCTTGTTAATCAAATAACAACTCCTTGTTCATGGTTAGGAAACATAACCATCTTTGATTAACAAGCTAGTCTAGTAGAGGCATACTAGTGACACTGCTTGTCTATGTATTCACACATGTATTATGTTTCCGTTAATACAATTCTAGCATGAATAATAAACATTTATCATGAAATAAGGAAATAAATAATAACTTTATTATTGCCTCTAGGGCATATTTCCTTCAGCCTCCCACTTGCACTAGAGTCAATAATCTAGATTACATAGTAATGATTCTAACACCCATGGAGTCTTGGTGTTGATCATGTTTTGCTCGTGGAAGAGGCTTAGTCAACGGTCTGCTACATTCAGATCCGTATGTATCTTGCAAATCTCTATGTCTCCCACCGACTAAATCCCGATGGAATTGAAGCGCCTCTTGATGTGCTTGGTCCTCTTGTGAAATCTGGATTCCTTCGCTAAGGCAATTGCTCCAAGATTGTCACGTAAGATTTTCATTGACCCGATGCACTAGGTATGACACCTAGATCGGATATGAACTCCTTCATCCGCATCTTCATTAGCTGCTCCGTCTGCTATGTACTCCGCTTCACATGTAGATCCCGCCACGACGCTTTGTTTAGAACTGCACCAACCGACAGCCCTCCGCTTAGTGTAAATACGATCCGGTCTGCGATTTAGAATCGTCCGGATCGTGTCAAAGCTTGCATCAACGTAACTGCCATTTATGAGCTCTTTGTCACCTCCATATACGAGAAACATATCCTTAGTCCTTTTCGTATTTCAGATGTTCTTGACCGCTGTCCAAAGGATCCACTCGATTACTTTGGTACCTCCTCTAAGCTTATAGCAAGGCACACATCAGTCTGTACACAGATTGCATACATGATAGAGCCTATGGTCGAAGCATAGGAACATCTTTCATTTTCTCTATCTTCTCGGTGGTCGGGCATTGAGTCTTACTCAACTTCACACCTTGTAACACACGTGCAAGAACCCTTTCTTTGCTTGATCCATTTTGAACTTCTTCAAAATTTTGTCAAGGTATGTGCTTTGTGAAAGTCCAATTAAGCTGCCTTGATCTATCTCTATAGATTTTGATGCCCAATATGTAAGCAGCTTCACCGAGGTCTTTCATTGAAAAACTCTTATTCAAGTATCCCTTTATGCTATCCAGAATTCTATATCATTTCCGATTAGTAATATGTCATCTACATATAATATCGTAAATGCTACAGAGCTCCCACTCACTTTCTTGTAAATACAAAGCTTCCAAAAGTCTCAGATAAACCCAAATGCTTTGATCACACTATCAAAGCGCTTATTCCAACTCCGAGATGCTTGCACCAGTCCATAAATGGATCGCTGAGCTTGCACACTTTGTTAGCTCCCTTTGGATCGATAAAACCTTCTGTTGCATCATATACAACTCTTCTTCCGTAAATCCATTCAGAATGCGCTTTACATCCATTTGCCAAATTTCATAATCATAAATGCGCAATTGCTAACATGATTCGGACAGACTTAAGCATCGCTACGGGTGAGAAGGTCTCATCGTAGTCAATCCCTTGAACTTGTCGAAACCCTTTGCATAAGTCGAGCTTTGTAGACAGAATATTACCGCGCACGCCTTCTTCTTGAAGATCCACTTGTTTTCTATTGCTTGCCGACCTCTAGCAAGTCAACCAAAGTCCACACTTTGTTTTCATACATGGATCCCATCTCGATTTCATGGCCTCAAGCCATTTTATGGAATCTGGCTCACCATCGCTTCTTCATAGTTCGTAGGTTCATCATGATCTAGTAGCATGACTTCCGTAATGGATTACCGCATCACTCGTGCGGATCTTACTCGTTGATCTACGAGGTTCAGAGTAACTTGATCTCAAGTTTCATGATCAACATCATCAACTTCCTCACTATTTGGTGTAGATGTCGTAAAACCGTTTCGTGATAAACTACTTTCAAATAAGGGAGAAGGTACAATTACCTCATCAAGTTCTACTTTCCTCCCACTCACTTCTTTCGAGAGAAACTCCTTCTAGAAAGGATCCATTCTTAGCAACAAATGTCTTGCCTTCGGATCTGTGATAGAAGGTGTACCCAACTGCCTCCTTTGGGTATCCTATGAAGACACATTCGATTTGGGTTCGAGCTTATCAGTTGAAGCTTTTTCACATAAGCATCGTGATCCCCAAACTTTAAGAAACGACAACTTTGGTTTCTTGCTAAACCATAGTTCATAAGGTGTCGCCTCAACGGATTTTGACGGTGTTCTATTCAGCGTGAATGCGCCGCCTCAAGAGCATAACCCCAAAACGATAGCGGTAATCTGAAGAGACATCATAGATCGCACCATATCTAGTAAAGTGCGACACGACGCTCGACACACCATTACGCTGTGGTGTTCCGGGCGGAGTTGCTAAACTATTCCGCATTGTTTCAAATGTAGACCAAACTCAGAACTCAAATATTCACCTCCACGATCGATCGAGAAACTTAATTTTCTTATTACGATGATTTTCAACTTCACTCAAATTCTTTGAACTTTTCAAATGTTTCAGACTTATGTTTCATTAAGTAGATATACCCATATCCGCTTAAATCATCTGTGAAGGTGAGAAAATAACGATATCCGCCACGAGCCTCAACATTCATCGGACCACATACATCTCGTATGTATGATTTCCAACAAATCTGTTGCTCTCCCATAGTACCGAGAACGGGTTTTAGTCATCTTGCCCATGAGGCACGGTTCGCAAGTGCCAAGTGATTCATAATCAAGTGACTCCAAAAGTCCATCAAGATGGAGTTTCTTCATGCGCTTTATACCGATATGACCTAAACGGCAAGGCCACAAATAAGTTGCACTATCATTATCAACTCTGATCTTTTGGTTTCAACATTATGAATATGTGTATCACTACTATCGAGATTCATCAAAATAGACCACTCTTCAAGGGTGCATGACCATAAAAGATATTACTCATATAAATAGAACAACCATTATTCTCTCGATTTAATGAATAACCGCCTCGCATCAAACAAGATCCAGATATAATGTTCATGCTCAACGCAGCACCAAATAACAATTATTTAGGTCTAAAACTAATCCTCAAGGTAGATGTAGAGGTAGCGGTCGATCGCGATCACATCGACTTTGGAACCATTTCCCACGCCGATCGCCACCTCGCCCTTGCCGTTGTTCGCTAATCCGTAGTCCCTGCTTCGAAGTTGCAAATATTAGCAATGTAACCAAGATCAAATACCCAAAAGCTACGCGAGCTCTAGTAAGGTACACATCAATAACATGTATATCACATATACCTTTGTTCACCTTGCCATCCTTCTTATCCGCCAAATACTTGGGGCAGTTCCGCTTCCAAAGGACTACCGCTTGCAAGAGAAGCACTGGGCTTGTGTTTAGGTCCAGACTTGGGTTTTTCTCCCGAGCAAAGAACTTGCTTGCTGTTCTTCTTGAAGTTCCCTTCTTCTTCCCTTTGCCTTTCTTCTTGAAACTAGTGGTCTTATTGACCATCAACACTTGATGCTCCTTCTGATTTCTACCTCCGCAGCCTTTAGCATTGTAAGAGCTCGTGCATAGTCTTTACTAACCCTTGCATATTATAGTTCATCACGGCCTTTGTAGCTTGGTGGCAGTGATTGAAGAATTCGTCAATGACACAATCATCCGGAAGATTAACTCCCAGCTTGAGTCAAGTGATTGTAATACCTGCATTCTCGAGTATGTGCTCACCGATGTACTCCATTCTCCTCCATCTTGCAGCTATAGAACTTATTGGAGACTTCATATCTCTCAATCCGCATTCTGTTGAATATCAACTTCAACTCCGAACATCTCATATGCTCCATGACGCTCAAAACGCCGTTGAAGACCCGGTTCTAAGCCGAAGCATGGCACATCAACTATAGAGTAGTCATCAGCTTTGCTCGCCAGACGCTCTTAACGCCGCCGGGCCAGATCAAGAAGCAGTTCTGCACCCAGCCGTGCATCCAGACGAACTCTTCTCAGGCAGCAATGAGGATAATCCTCAAAGTTACGGACCCAAATCCGTAATTGCTACCATCATCTTTCAACTTTGCTTTCAAGGAACGCATTAAAATTCAACGGAACAACAAAGACGAGCCATCTATCTACAAACAAACATAGACAAGCAAGATACTATCAGTACTAAGTTCATGATAAATTTAAGTTCAATTAATCATATTACTTAAGAACTCCCACTTAGACAGACATCTCTAGTCATCTAAGTGATCACGTGATCCAAATCAACTAAACCATAACCGATCATCACGTGAGATGGAGTAGTTTTCAATGGTGAACATCTTATGTTGATCATATCTACTATATGATTCACGCCGACCTTTCGGTCTCCGTGTTCCGAGGCCATATCTGCATATGCTAGGCTCGCCAAGTATAACTCGAGTATTCTCATGGTGCAAAACTGGCTTGCACCCGCTGTAGATGGACGAGAGCTTATCACACCCGATCATCACGTGGTGTCTCGCAGACGATTTAACTTTGGCAACGGTGCATACTGGGAGAACACTACTTGATAATTTTAGTGAGAGATCATCTTAAAATGCTACCGCAATCAAAGCAAGATAAGATGCATAAAGGATAAACATCACATGCAATCAATATAAGTGATATGATATGGCCATCATCATCTTGTGCTTGTGATTCCATCTCCGCAAGCACCGCCGATCACCATCGCCACCGCGCGACACCTTGATCTCCATCGAGCATCGTTGTCGCCACGCCATCTATTGCTTTACGACTATCGCTACCGCTTAGTGATAAAGTAAAGCAATTACAGTATGCTTGCATTTCATACAATAAAGCGACAACCATATGGCTCCTGCCATTGCCGATAACTTCGTTACAAAACATGATCATCTCATACAATAAAATATAGCATCACGCCTTGACCATATCACATCACAACATGCCCTGCAAAACAAGTTAGACGCCCTCTACTTTGTTGTTGCAAATTTTACGGGCTGCTACGGGCTTAAGCAAGAACCAATCTCACCCACGCATCAAAACCACAACGATATTTCACAAATAGACTCCATTTTAACCTTCTCAAGGACCGGGCGAGCCACACTTGGTTCAACTAAAGTGAGAGAGACAGACACCCGCCAGCCACCTTTAAGCACGAAAGTGCTCAGAACGGTGAAACCAGCCTCGCAGAAGCGCACGCAGAATGTCGGTCCGGCCGCTTCATCTCACAATACCGCTGAACCAAAGTATGACATGTCGGTAGGCAGTATGACTTGTATCGCCCACAACTCACTTGTGTTCTACTCGCAAAACATCAAACCATAAAACCTAGGCTCGATGCCACTCGTTGGGGAACGAGTAATTTCAAAATTTTCCTACGCACACGCAAGATCATGGTGATGCATAGCAACGAGAGGGAGAGTGTTGTCTACGCACTCAGAGACCGGCGAAGCGATCACAACGAGAGGAAGTAGTCGACGCTCTCCTCGCGATCCAACCGATCCCAGCGCCAGCATTCTGGCGCCCGAGTTCTTGACACACGACAGCCTGGTGACGCCCTCGGCTCCGATCCAGCAGAGCTCGGAGAGAGAGTTCCACAAGACGACGGGCAGGACGATCTTGATGTTCTATCACGCAGGGCTTCGCCAAGCACCGCCACGATATGACCGAGGTGGATTATGGTGGAGGGGCACCGACACGGCTAAGGAACGATCTCAAGGATCAACTTGTGTGTTCTAGGGTGCCCCTGCCCCTGTGATATAAAGGAGCAAGGGGAGGGCCGGCCGCCCTAGGAGGCGCGCCAAGGAGGGGGAGTCCTCCTCCCAGTGGGAGTAGGACTCCCTTCCTAGTCCAACTAGGAAGGAGGAAGGGGAAGGAAGGAGGAGAGGGAGAGGAAAGGGGGCCTCCTCCTTGTCCTATTCGGACTGGGGGGGCGCCACCTCCCCGGTGCGCCCTCTCTCCCTCTTGGCCCACTAAGGCCCATTACTTCCCGGGGTTCCGTAACCCTCCCAAGACTCCGTTTTTTCCGAAACTTCCGAACCTTTCCGTGTCCGAATATAGCCATCCAATATATCAATCTTTATGTCTCGACCATTTCGAGACTCTCGCATGTCCGTGATCACATCCGGACTCAACTCCTTCGTACATCAAAATACACAAACTCATAATATAACCGCCATCGAAACCTTGCTGCATGGACCCTACGGTTCGAGAACAATGTAGACATGACCGAGACACGCCTCCGTCAATAACCAATAGCGGACCTGGATGCCCATATTGGCTCCTACATATTCTACGAAGATCTTTATCGGTCGACCGCATAACAACATACGTTGTTCCTTTGTCATCGGTATGTTACTTGCCCGAGATTCGATCGCCGGTATCCAATACCTAGTTCAATCTCGCTACCGCAAGTCTCTTTACTCGCTCCGAATACATCATCTCACAGCTAACTCATTAGTTGTAATGCTTGCAAGGCTTAAGTGATGTGCATTACCGAGAGGGCCCAGAGATACCTCTCCGACAATCGGAGTGACAAATCCTAATCTCAAATACGCCAACCCAACATCTGCCTTTGGAGACACCTGTAGTACTCCTTTATAATCACCCAGTTACGCCAGACGCTTGGTAGTACCCAAAGTGTTCCTCCGTAAACGGAGTTGCATAATCTCATAGTTATAGGAACATGTATAAGTCATGGATAAAAGCAGAGCAACATACTAAACGATCGTGTGCTAAGCTAATGGAATGGGTCATGTCAATCGATCATTCAACTAATGATGTGACCTTGTTAATCAAATAACAACTCCTTGTTCATGGTTAGAAACATAACCATCTTTGATTAACAAGCTAGTCTAGTAGAGGCATACTAGTGACACTGCTTGTCTATGTATTCACACATGTATTATGTTTCCGTTAATACAATTCTAGCATGAATAATAAACATTTATCATGAAATAAGGAAATAAATAATAACTTTATTATTGCCTCTAGGGCATATTTCCTTCAAATGCCTCATGGCTAAAGCTTCAAACAAGGTGTTTGCTTCCTGTGGGATCATGGTTGCTCGATAGTGGAGCAACAAATCATATGACCGGAGCAAGGACTTGGTGGTGGATGTGCAAGAGATTCCATCTATGCCCACCAATGTCGAGCGGGTGATGCATCACATTCTAAGGTATTGGTCTTGGCAAGGTTGTCATTTCTCATGATCTAACGACGAGAAAGTCATGCTTGTTGAGTCCCTTGTATACAATTTGCTTTCCGCTCACAACTTGCACTCATGGGTTTTGCTACATTCTTTGACATTGACATCATGGCCCTCTTGTGGAGCAAGACTTTAAAGTAGTTTTGTTGGGCATGTCGAGAACGGCCTCTATGTGATAAACTTTTCTGAGCGCACCCACTAAGACCGCGACATGCCTATGGCTAAAAGTTGACGTGGAATGGCTTTGGCATCGCCGCTTAGCCCACGCCAATATGAGATCTTTGCAAAGTCTTCAAGGGGGACTATGTCCGTGGACTAACAAATGTTAGTTTTGCCAAAGATCGTGCTTGGCAGTGCTTGTATCAAGGAAAGCTTCATGAAAGGCTCACCTCCATCAACAATCATCTACTCAAGAGACCCTTGAGCTCCTTCACATGGATCTCTTTGGGCCTCCATCTTTGATAGTCTTGGAGGAAGAAAGTATTGCTTGGTGATTGTGGATGCTATTCAAGATACACTTGGGTATACTTCTTCAAGAGGAAGAGGAGACTCAACAAACCGGCCATCGACTTTGCAAATGAAGCTCAACGTCAACACAATGCAAAGATCCCACAATAAGAAGTGACAACGCACGAAGTTCAAGAACTACACCTTGATGAGTTTCTTAATGATGAGGGATCAAGCACCAATATGTTGCTCCATACACCCTCAACAAAATGGTGTCAGGAGAGGAAGAACCGATGTCGATGGATGCGGCTAGGACCATGATGGCGGAGTTCAAGTCTCCATACAACTTTTGGGCCAAAGCCATCAACACCGCATGTCATGCATCCAATCGGCTCTATCTTCGCAAAGGCTTGAACAAGGCTCCTTATGAGATTCTCACCGCAACAAGCCCAACCTCAAGTACTTCCGTGTTCGTTGTAAGTATTTCATTCTCAAGAAAGGTGTTCGCTTGTTCAAATTTGAGGCTAGAGCTCATGAGGGCATATTTGCTACAAACTCATGTTTATCGGTGTCCTCAACAAGTCCACCGGACTCATTGAGGAGACGGTAATGGAGTTTGACGAAAATAACGGCTCCTAAGTGAGCAAAGTGGTACTTGTGACGAGGTGATGAAATTCCTTCCCAAGCCATAAGAAGAATGGGTATTGGTCAAATTCTACCCATTGAGGAACCCCTTGTGGTCAAGGAGAAGGACAATGCTCTACTCAAGTAGAGCCATCACCTCATCAAGACCCACACGCTCAAGAACAAAGGGAAGGCCCTCAACCTCGTGAACAAGACCAAGGGCAAGATCAACCTCAAGATGGTGGTGAACCTCTAAATGATGCCCAAGGTCAAGTTCTCCTCGAAAGCAAGTTCAAGATCAAGAGCAAGCTCAAGATCTAGAACAAGCTCAAGACGGCGCCAAGATGATCAAGTCAACCTCCTCCTTCCACATCCGAGGAGGAATTAGAGCGTCGTGTCGCCAAGATTGCTTCCAAGCTCACCACCCAAGGCCATCTCATGGAAATGTGGTTGGAAGCCCAAGAAAGGGGTAAGCACTCAGAGAATATTAGCAAACTATTGTGAACATCACGCTGCTGTCTCTTGTGTTGAACCCCAAAAGGTCTATGAGGCGCCAAGACTCGGATTGGCTCAATGCCATGCATGAAGAACTCAACAACTTCAAGTACAACAAAGTATGGAGATTGGTGCCAAGACCATCGAGACCACAACGCCATTGGGACCAAATGGATCTTCAAGAACAAGCAAGATGCTCATGGGAACATTGTTCGCAACAAGGCAAGATTAGTAGCACAAGGCTACTCCTAAGTCGAGGGTATCGACTACGGTGAAACCTTTGCTCCTGCCGCCATCTTGAATCCATTCGCTTGTTGACGCTTAAGCTTCCCATCACAACTTTAAGTTGCAACAAATGGATGTGAAAAGTGCTTTTCTTAATGGTCCTATTAATGAGTTGGTCATGTCAGCAACCCCCGGTTCGAGGACCCCTACTTCCTGGGATCATGTGTATCAACTCGATAAGGCACTCTATGGCCTTAAACAAGCCCCACGTATGCGGTACGACCACCTTTATCGAAGTTGCTACAAGATCGTGATTTGAAGTAGGACAAATCGATCCCACTCTTTTACTAAGAAGGTCAAAGGAGTTGTTTGTATGCCAACTATATGTTGATGATATTATCTTTGGTTCTCCTAACAAAGCTTTCAATGAGGAATTTGCTGCCCCATGACCTCCAAGTTCAAGATGTCTTCGATGGGAGAGTTGAAGTTCTTCCTGGTTTTGACATCAAACAAAGAAGAGAAGTGTCGGTGTCAAACCGCGGATCTCGGTAGGGGGTCCCGAATTGTGCGCCTAGGCCGATGGTAACAGAGACAAGGGACACGATGTTTTTACCTGTGTTTGGGCCCTCTCGATGGAGGTAAAACCCTACTCCCCGCTTGATTGATATTGATGATATGGGTAGTACAAGAGGGATCTACCACGAGATCAAGGAGGCTAAACCCTAGAAGCTAGCCTATGGTATGATTGTTGTAATGGTTGTTGTCCTCACGGACTAAAACCCTCCGGTTATATAGACACCGGAGAGGGCTAGGGTTACACCGAGTCGGTTACAATGGTAGGAGATCTACATATCCAGATCGCCAAGCTTGCCTTCCACACCAAGGAAAGTCCCATCCTGACACGGACTAAGTCTTTAATCTTGTATCTTCATAGTCTTGGAGTCCGCCGACGATGATAGTCCGCTTGTCCTGACACTTCTAGTCCAGACTCCTCAAGAGTCTCCCCTAACCAGGCTTCAATGACGATGAGTCCGGCCACAGATATTGTTATTGAAGGAAATATGCCCTAGAGGCAATAATAAAGTTATTATTTATTTCCTTATTTCATGATAAATGTTTATTATTCATGCTAGAATTGTATTAACCGAAACATAATACATGTGTGAATACATAGACAAACAGTAATGTCACTAGTATGCCTCTATTAGACTAGCTTGTTAATCAAAGATGGTTAAGTTTCCTAACCATAGACAAAGGAGTTGTCATTTGATTAACAAGGTCACATCATTAGTTGAATGATCTGATTGACATGACCCATTCCATTAGCTTAGCACACGATCGCTTAGTATGTTGCTAATGCTTTTATCCATGACTTATACATGTTCCTATGACTATGAGATTATGCAACTCCTGCTATCGGAGGAACACTTTGGGTACTACCAAACGCCACAACATAATCGGGTGATTATAAAGGAGTACTACAGTGTCTCCAAAGGCGTATGTTGGGTTGGCGATTTCGAGATTAGGATTTGTCACTCCGATTGTCGGAGAGGTATCTCTCGGCCCTCTCGGTAATGCACATCACTTAAGCCTTGCAAGCATTTCAACTAATGAGTTAGTTGTGAGATGATGTATTACTGAACGAGTAAAGAGACTTGCCGGTAACGAGATTGAACTAGGTATTGATACCGACGATCAATCTCGCAAGTAACATACCGATGACAAAGGAACAAACGATGTTGTTATGCGGTCTTACCGATAAAGATCTTCGAGAATATGTAGGAGCCAATATGGGCATCCAGTGTCCCGCTATTGGTTATTGATCGAGACGGTTCTAGGTCATGTCTACATAGTTCTCGAACCCGTAGGGTCCGCACGCTTAACGCTTCGCTGATTTATATAGTATTATATGAGTTATGCATGTTGGTAACCGAATGTTGTTCGAGTCCCGATGAGATCATGGACATGACGAGGAACTCCGAATGGTCCGAGATAAAGTTTGATATATGGGATAATAGTGTTTGATCTCCTAAGGGTTCCGAATTCACCTAAGGGGTTCCGATGTTTCCAAATGTTTGGGCACGAGAACACGTTATTTGGGCCAAAGGGAAAGCCCACAAGGTTTTTGGAAAGCACAAAAGGAAGTTTTATGAGTTCAGGGGTCGACGCCAGGTCTCGGCGTTCGGGTCCAGACGCCGAACCTCAAGGTTCGCCCCGAGTCCGAGAAGGACTCTTGCCTTCGGTGAAACCGACTTTGTGGAGGCTTTTACTCCAAGTTTCACCCCAAGGCTCAACATATAAATAGAGGGTAGGGCTAGCACCAAAGACACATCAAGAAACACTAAGCCGTGTGCCGCAACCCCGCCCCCTAGTTTATCCTCCGTCATAGTTTCCGAGTGCTTAGGCGAAGCCTCGCGAGATTGTTCTTCACCAACACCGCTACCACGCCGTCAGGCTGCCGAACTCATCTACTACTTCCCCGCCTTGCTGGATCGAGAAGGCGAGGACGCCATCGAGCTGAACGTGCGTAACTCGGAGGTGCCGTATGCTCGGTACTTGGATCGGTCGGATCGTGAAGACGTACGACTACATCAACCGCGCTGATAAACGCTCGCTTAGCGATCTTCAAGGGTATGAAGATACACTCCTCTCTCGCTATATACATCACCATGATCTTGTGTGTGCGAGGGAAAATTTTTGAAATTACCACGCTCCCCAACAAAGGGCATCCGAGCCTAGGTTTTATGCGCTGATGTTATATGCACGAGTAGAACACAAGTGAGTTGTGGACGATATAAGTCATACCGCCTACCAGATGTCATACTTTGGTTCAGCGGTATTGTGAGATGAAGCGCCCGACCGACATTACGCCAGACGCTTACGCGAGACTGGTTTCACTGCTACGAGCACTCGTGCTTAAAGGTGGTCAGCGGGTGTCTGCTCTCTCACTTTAGTTGAACTGAAAAGGCTACGCCTCGTCCTTGTGAAGGTTAAACGAGTCTATTTGACAAACTATCGCTGTGGTTTTGATGCGAGGTAAGAACGGTTCTTGCTAAGCCCGTAGCAGCCACGTAAAATTTGCAACAACAAAGTAGAGGACGCCTAACTTGTTTTTGCAGGAATGTTGTGATGTGATATGGTCAAGACGTGATGCTATATTTTATTGTATGAGATGATCATGTTTTGTAACCGGTTATCGGCAATCGGCAGGAGCCATATGGTTGTCGCTTATTGTATGAAATGCAACGCCTCGTAATTGCTTTTACTTTATCACTAAGCTGTAGCGATAGTCGAGAAGCAATAGATGGCGAACGACAACGATGCTACGATGGAGATCAAGGTGTCGCTACGGTGACGATGGTGATCATGACGGTGCTTCAAGATGGAGATCACAAGCACAAGATGATGATGGCCATATCATATCACTTATATTGATTGCATGTGATGTTTATCCTTTATGCATCTTATCTTGCTTTGATCGACGGTAGCATTTTAAGATGATCTCTCACTAAAATTATCAAGAAGTGTTCTCCCGAGTATGCACCGCTGCAAAGTTCGTCGTGCCTGCACACCACGTGATGATCGGGTGATAAGCTCTCACGTCCATCTACAACGGGTGCAAGCCAGTTTTGCACACGCAGAATACTCAGTTATACTTGACGAGCCTAGCATATGCAGATATGGCCTCGAACACGGAGACCGAAAGGTCGAGCGTGAATCATATAGTAGATATGATCAACATAAGATGTTCACCATTGAAAACTACTCCATCTCACGTGATGATCGGTTATGGTTTAGTTGATTTGGATCACGGATCACTTAGATGACTAGAGAGATGTCTGCCTAAGTGGGAGTTCTTAAGTAATATGATTAATTGAACTTAAATTTATCATGAACTTAGTACCGATAGTATCTTGCTTGTCTATGTTTGTTTGTAGATAGATGGCTCGTGCCGTTGTTCCGTTGAATTTTAATGCTGCCTTGAGAAAGCAAAGTTGAAAGATGATGGTAGCAATTACACGGATCGGGTCCGAATCTCGAGGATTATCCTCATTGCTGCACGTAAGAGTTACGCCCCGATGCACCGCTAGGTGCCAGCCGCCGATGCAACCGACGACGTTAAGAACGCCTCGCAGAGCAAAGCCGATGACTACTCTATAGTTCAGGTGCTATGCTTTACGGCTTAGAACTGGTCTTCAACGACGCTTTTGAACGCCATGGAGCATATGAGATGTTCTAGAGTTGAAGTTGATATTCCAATGTAATGCCCGGATTGAGAGATATGAAGTCTCCAATAAGTTCTATAGCTGCAAGATGGAAGAGAATGGGTCCGCTGCTGAGCACATACCGTAATGTCCGGGTATTACAATCACTTGACTCAACCGGGAGTTAATCTTCCGATGATTGTGTCATTGATGTAATTCTTCAATCACCGCCACCAAGCTACAAAGGCTTCGTGATGAACTATAATATGCAAGGGTTAGTAAAGACTATGCCCGAGCTCTTCGCAATGCTAAAGGCTGCGGAGGTAGAAATCAAGAAGGAGCATCAAGTGTTGATGGTCAATAAGACCACTAGTTTCAAGAAGAAAGGCAAAGGGAAGAAGAAGGAACTTCAAGAAGAACAGCAAGCAAGTTGTCGTCAGAGAAGAAACCCAAGTCTGGACCTAAACCTGAAACCGAGTGCTTCTACCGCAAGCGATCGTCATCGAAGCGAACTGCCCCAAGTATTTGGCGGATAAGAAGGATGGCAAGGTGAACAAAGGTATATGTGATATACATGTTATTGATGTACCTTACTAGAGCTCGCAGTAGCACTGGTATTTGATACTAGTTCTGCTAATATTTGCAACTCAAACAGGACTACGGATTGCTTAACACCGGCAAAGGACGAGGTGACGATGCGCTGGGAAATGGTTCCAAAGTCGATGTGATCGCGGTCGGCACGCTACCTCTACATCTACCTTCGGATTAGTTTTAGACCTAAATAATTGTTATTTGGTGCCGCCGCTGAGCATGAACATTATATCTGGATCTTGTTTGATGCGAGACGGTTATTCATTTAAATCGAGAATAATGGTTGTTCTATTTATATGAGTAATATCTTTTATGGTCATGCACCCTTGAAGAGTGGTCTATTTTAATGAATCTCGATAGTAGTGATACACATATTCATAATGTTGAAACCAAAAGATGCAGAGTTGATAATGATAGTGCAACTTATTTGTGGCACCGCCGCTTAGGTCATATCGGTATAAAACGCATGAAGAAACTCCATACCGATGGACTTTTGGAGTCACTTGATTATGAATCACTTGGCACTTAAGTAACCGTGCCTCATGGGCAAGATGACTAAAACCCCGCTCTCCCAGACTATGGAGAGAGCAACAGATTTGTTGGAAATCATACATACGATGTATGTGGTCCGATGAATGTTGAGGCTCGTGGCGGATATCGTATTTTCTCACCTTCACAGATGATTTAAGCAGATATGGGTATATCTACTTAATGAAACACAAGTCTCAAACATTTGAAAAGTTCAAAGAATTTTAGAGTGAAGTTGAAAATCATCGTAATAAGAAAATAAAATTTCTACGATCCGATCGTGGAGGAGAATATTTGAGTTACGAGTTTGGTCTACATTTGAAACAATGCGAATAGTTTCGCAACTCACGCCACCCTAACACCACAACGAATGGTGTGTCCGAACGTCGAATCGCACTTTACTAGATATGGTGCGATCTATGATGTCTCTTACAGATTTACCGCTATCGCTTTGGGGTTATGCTTTGAGACGGCCGATTCACACCGAATAGAACACCGCAAAACTGCTGAGACGACACCTTATGAACTATGGTTTAGCAAGAAACCAAAGTTGTCGCTTTAAAGTTTGGGGATGCGATGCTTATGTGAAAAAGCTTCAACCCGATAAGCTCGAACCCAAATCGGAGAAATGTGTCTTCATAGGATACCCAAAGGAGACAGTGGGTACACCTTCTATCACAGATCCAAGGCAAGACATTTGTTGTTAAGAATGGATCCTTTCTAGAGAAGGAGTTTCTCTAAAGAAGTGAGTGGAGGAAAGTAGAACTTGATGAGGTAATCGATACCTTCTCCCTTATTGAAAGTAGTTTATCACGTAAACCGGTTTCGCGACATCTACACCAAATAGTGAGGAAGTTGATGATGTTGATCATGAAACTTCGATCAAGTTACTACGTAACCTCGTGAGATCAACCAGAGTAAGATCCGCACTAGAGTGGTACGGTAATCCTGTTCTGGAAGTCATGCTACTAGATCATGATGAACCTACGAACTATGAAGAAGCGATGGTGAGCCCAGATTCCACAAAATGGCTTGAGGCCATGAAATCTGAGATGGGATCCATGTATGAAAACAAAGTATGGACTTTGGTTGACTTGCCCGAGGGTCGGCAAGCAATAGAAAACAAGTGGATCTTCAAGAAGAAGACCGACGACGACGGTAATGTTATCGTTTATAAAGCTCGACTTGTCGCAAAGGGTTTTCGACAAGTTCAAGGGATTGACTACGATGAGACCTTCTCACCAGAAGCGATGCTTAAGTCCGTCTCAATCTTGTTAGCAATTGCCGATTTTATGATTATGAAATTTGGCAAATGGATGTAAAACCTGCATTCCTGAATGGATTTCGAAGAAGAGTTGTATATGATGCAACCGTAAGGTTTTATCGATCCAAAGGAGCTAACAAAGTGTGCAAGCTCCAATGATCCATTTATGGACTGTGCAAGCATCTCGAGTTGAATAAACGCTTTGATAGTGTGATCAAAGATTTGGTTTATATGCACTTTGGAGAAGCCTCAGATTTACAAGAAAGTGAGTGGAGCTCAGAGCATTTCTCGATATTATATGTAGATGACATATTACTAATCGGAAATGATATAGAATTTCTCGATAGCATAAAGGGATACTTGAATAAGAGTTTTTCAATGAAGGACCTCGTGAAGCTGCTTACATATTGGGCATCAAAATCTATAGAGATAGATCAAGACGCTTAATTGACTTTCACAAAGCACATACCTTGACAAAATTTTGAAGAAGTTCAAATGGATCAAGCAAAGAAAGGGTTCTTGCCTGTGTTACAAGGTGTGAAGTTGAGTAAGACTCAATGCCCCACCACCGCAGAAGATAGAGAGAAAATGAAAGATGTTCCTATGCTTCAGCCATAGGCTCTATCATGTATGCAATGCTGTGTACTAGACCTGATGTGTGCCTTGCTATAAGCTTAGCAGGAGGTACCAAAGTAATCCAGAGTGGATCATCGACAGCGGTCAAGAACATCCCAAGTACCGAAAAGGACTAAGGATATGTTTTCAGATATGGAGGTGACAAAGAGCTCATCGTAAACGGTTACGTTGATGCAAGTTTTGACACCGATCCCGACGATTCTAAATCGCAAACCGGATACGATTTACACTAAACGGAGGAGCTGTCATTGGTGCAGTTCTAAACAAAGCGCAGAAGGGATCTACATGTGAAGCGGAGTACATAGCAGCTTCGGAAGCAGCTAATGAAGGAGTCTCGATGAAGGAGTTCATATCCCATCTAGGTGTCATACCTAGTGCATCGGGTCCAATGAAAATCTTTTGTGACAATATCGAGCAATTGCTTTAGCAAAGGAATCCAGATTTCACAAGAGAACCAAACACATCAAGAGACGCCTAATTCCATCCGGACTTGGTCCGTGGGAGACATAGAGATTTGCAAGATACATACGGATCTGAATGTAGCGCACTGGCTGACTAAGCCTCTTCCACGAGCAAAACATGATCAGCACCAAGACTCCATGGGTGTTAGAATCATTACTATGTAATCTAGATTATTGACTCTAGTGCAAGTGGGAGATCAAGGAAATATGCCCTAGAGGCAATAATAAAGTTATTATTTATTTCCTTATTTCATGATAAATGTTTATTATTCATGCTAGAATTGTATTAACCGGAAACATAATACATGTGTGAATACATAGACAAACATAATGTCACTAGTATGCCTCTACTAGACTAGCTTGTTAATCAAAGATGGTTAAGTTTCCTAACCATAGACAAAGGAGTTGTCATTTGATTAACAAGGTCACATCATTAGTTGAATGATCTGATTGACATGACCCATTCCATTAGCTTAGCACACGATCGCTTAGTATGTTGCTAATGCTTTTATCCATGACTTATACATGTTCCTATGACTATGAGATTATGCAACTCCTGCTTATCGGAGGAACACTTTGGTACTACCAAACGCCACAACGAATCGGGTGATTATAAAGGAGTACTACAGTGTCTCCAAAGGCGTATGTTGGGTTGGCGATTTCGAGATTAGGATTTGTCATCCGATTGCTCGGAGAGGTATCTCTCGCCCTCTCGGTAATGCACATCACTTAAGCCTTGCAAGCATTTCAACTAATGAGTTAGTTGTGAGATGATGTATTATGGAACGAGTAAAGAGACTTGCCGTAACGAGATTGAACTAGGTATTGATACCGACGATCGAATCTCGCAAGTAACATACCGATGACAAAGGAACAAACGATGTTGTTATGCGGTCTCACCGATAAAGATCTTCAGAGAATATGTAGGAGCCAATATGGGCATCCAGTGTCCCGCTATTGGTTATTGATCGAGACGGGTCTCGGTCATGTCTACATAGTTCTCGAACCCGTAGGGTCCGCACGCTTAACGCTTCGCTGACGATATAGTATTATATGAGTTATGCATGTTGGTAACCGAATGTTGTTCGAGTCCCGATGAGATCATGGACATGACGAGGAACTCCTAATGGTCCGGAGATAAAGTTTGATATATGGGATAATAGTGTTTGATCTCCTAAGGGTTCCGAATTCACCTAAGGGGTTCCGGATGTTTCCAAAATGTTTGGGTACGAGAACACGTTATTTGGGCCAAAGGGAAAGCCCACAAGGTTTTTGGAAAGCGCAAAGGAAGTTTTATGGAGTTCAGGGCCGACGCCAGGTCCCGGCGTCGGGTCCAGACGGCCTCGGCCCCCCGAGTCCGAGAAGGACTTTGCCTTCGGTGAAACCGACTTTGTGGAGGCTTTTACTCCAAGTTTCACCCCAAGGCTCAACATATAAATAGAGGGGTAGGGCTAGCACCAAAGACACATCAAGAAACACCAAGCCGTGCCGCAACCCCGCCCTCTAGTTTATCCTCCGTCATAGTTTCCAGAGTGCTTAGGCGGCCCCGCGAGATTGTTCTTCACCAACACCGCTACCACGCCGCTGCGTCGCCGAACTCATCTACTACTACCGCCTTGCTGGATCGAGAAGGCGAGGACGCCATCGAGCTGAACGTGCGTAACTCGGAGGTGCCGTATGCTCGCATTTGGATCGGTCGGATCGTGAAGACGACGACTACATCAACCAAGGCTGATAAACGCTCGCTTAGCGATCTTCAAGGGTATGAAGATACACTCCTCTCGCTGCTATACATCACCATGATCTTGCGCGTGCGTAGGAAATTTTTGAAATTACCGCGCTCCCCAACACGGATCGTGTTCCCTTATTCGGGACTCCCATCAATACGGGCGGTAACCCAATCGCGTTTCATTGCCACGCCTCTATCGGAGGCGAGTCCCGAGCGGTCACGGACGGCTCTTTGATATTCTCCCTTTATAATGGGACCAAGGCTCGCTTTTCTTCAACCCGCAATCGAATCTTCCCTCGCCTCGAAGTTCCGACACCTGTGAGCCCCTGTGATTCGAGCGCTTCGGATCTTCAATAATGTCCGCCCGACCTATGGGCCGGTGGACGCCCTCCACCACGGAAGAAGACGTAAAAGCTGCGAGAGGCTAAGTACTTGTCTTATGAGATTTCGTGATAGGTTGCCCGCCAAAGGGCAAGTCATTCCTACCCCGAGCCCGGCGAAAGCATGTCGTGTTTGTATCCCACCTCCGCCGGGTTTAGGCTTACTCGATGGATCCTTTTGTGAGAGGGCTCATGTTTTATTATGGGCGGAATTCCATGACTTGGCTCCAGAGTCCATCCTCCATATTTCTTCGCTCATTATCGCTCGCAAGCCTTCCTCCGCATTACCCCTCATTTCGCTTGTGGCTTAAGACCTTTGACGGGAGCCAAAGATGATCGATGGGCGCCAAGCAGGCGGGCGGGCGGTCAGAAGTCAAGGGCCGACGCCCATGGCCCGAGGGCTCTTCCAGAGGAGCTCGCTTGCCAGGCAGCAGGAGTGGTTCTACATAACCGCCCTGTGGCAGCAGGCAGAGCCGCGCCCATCTTCCGCCTGGCCTCCACAGCGGCCGATGTCGTGGGTCACTAAGGACTCGACTGGGGCCGCCAAAGGACATGCCCCTATTGCAGGGCCGGATTTGAGACCTCCAAGCGAGGGAGATCAATCTGGTCGTGGTGATGCAGGTCATGCTGATTAGGCATCTCCTGCCCTGCAAATGTCGCCCTCTCCGGCCGTGGGAGTTTAATTCGAGGGACCACGACCTCCAACACTTCATGGGTATGACACCGTGGAGATGTACAAACTGTTCTTCGGATCATGAGAGGCGGTCCGAATCGACCGAGGACGCCGCCTAAGCTGCAATCGCCTGGACACAAGTAAGTAGCTCCATGTCCGACATACCGCTTTTTTGCCTTTCTATGATTCGCTTGACCAACCGCCTCTAAACAGAGTGGATAGCGCAAGCAAACTGATACGGTGTCCGCCCTCCCAGAGATCGCACGGATCCCGTGGCTGGTCAGATGTTGAGGTTGTGCCTTCGAGGAAGGCGAAGGGGAGAACAGAGGAACTATCACCTCAACTAAGGAGGCTTTTGAGGAAGGGGATCGAGAATCCTCCTTCCAGGGGAGAAGAGGACCGCCCAAAACCGGAGGCCAAAGCTCAAGCGGGGAAGAGATCTTCACCAGAGGGTCTCTGCTTCCGAGAGGCTCCGCCGCACAGCCTCCCTAAAGAATCAGCCCTCCAATGAGCCGTAAGTGGAAAAAAGGGAGTTTTGTAATAAGGACATCCCAAGTTGTGCTTCGAGGATAACTTAGGTTTTTACCTTGTAGTTCGGATCTCCGCCCTTCTCGATGAACTCGCTTTCGGGGAACTCCGTCCCGAGATGATGGAGAGCGAGACGCCCATCCGCCGCACCATCGGATAGGGCGGACGAGCTCAAGTGTCATCACGAGGGTATCCTCGAAGTCGCGGGGCCTAATAGTTCGGTACCAACTGGTGTGCGGCCGGGGAGCCAAGGATCTGCTTGAGAGGGCGCTTATTCAGAAGGTCACCGACGCGATGAGTACGGTGATTGAATAATCTCATTCGCCAAAGGCGGATTGCGTGATGCCGCCAGAGTTTGTCAAGGGTTTGAGGTACGAAAATGACATACCTTTGACAGCTTTTACACATAAAGTGCGCCTCAGATAGATAGTAGCCCCGAGACTCTGTAGGGTGTCGAGAACGACAGCGCTGCAAGGATCAAAATCCCGCTATTGATTTTCGCTTTTCCTAAGCAGTGGCGGATAGTTCTGGCTAGCCGGATTGATGGAGTTGCTTAACTAAAGCGGCAGCTCGACGCTATGGATGCGGACATCGCTACTGGTCAATAAATGACTTGACGAGTCGCAAGGTAGGTTTTTTTCCGTGGTCACCTAGTAAGGGAGCCGGCCTCACTCCTTACAACATGTATGCTAAATGCGATGGTGCCATTGCTGTGGAGAGCCTTCGTAGAACTTGATCTGCCAAGGAGCAAGCCAGAGGAGTGATGCGGCTTTCGAGGGCGCGTCAAGAGCTAGAAGTCGAAGGTCGCACACACGGCCGGTTAGGAGGAGATGGCCGAAATGGCCGTGAAGTTAAAAGATGCTACCGACCGCAATGAGGTCCTTGAAAAGGAGCGCCTAGCGGAGCGAGAAGACCTGGGGAAGGCCACCGCCGAAGCCAAGGATGCCCGCTCGCAATGCGGCTATAAAGGAGGAGCTGCGCTCAGTCGAGACATTATGGCTGGTAAGCCCTTTTCGCTACAATCAAGGTTTACAGATCCAGTATGCTCATTGGCCAGTGGGGGTCCAGAGGATCCTTATATGGACTTAGCGGCGAAAAGCGGCGGATGCTGCAGTGCTTCCGTCAAGGATCACAAGACTAAGAGCTGTTTTGGTCTCAATTCCATAGTCCGGAGCATTCCTTCCGCCGACCGATCGTCGGGCCGAAAGGGCTGAGCTAAATAGATTGTCCTGACTTGCCATGACAGATATCGTGACTCATGTCCGCCGGATAGGCCCAAGCCAAGAGTTATTTTGGCTTATTGCAGCAATTCCTTGGGGCGGTGCCGCATATCAAGGCGGCGAAGCGGTCGGCCTATATATGAGGGTGCACGGATGGCCTCGCCGTGTGAAGACATACTCGACGGAGATGGATGCCACCGCTGTTATGCACCCGGGGTACGGACGAGAGCCGGTTACCCGCCGAGCACTATTTTGGGGAAGTTCTGCGTGGTGCTCGTGAAATAGAGTCGCAGTGCTCAAAAAATGTCATGTTCAAATGAACGTTATGGTTTGTAAAACGATGTTTATAATGTAAGCGCTTTTTGTACTTGTGCGTTCAAGTATTGAAATATCTCCGGTGCGGCCGCTTATGTATATGCGTGTATAACCTGAAAGATGGCAGTCGCCGCTTTCAGCCCCCACGCACAAGGTGCGGGGTGTTTGCAAAATAGCGATTTTCACACTTAATCCGACGCCTCGGTCCCGTGAAGGAGGTGGTAGCGTGAGCAAACGAGGCAACCGGACTATAATGCTTTATCACTTTCACTTAGCCATAGGAGTTCGAGGGTGGGCTACGATAGCCCCTAGGGGCACCGCGCCTCCGAATTGGGCGCCAGATGTGCCGACCGAAACGGTCCTTCGCAAAGCGGCGGAATTCTAAACATTCCGATAGTCGATCGAGTGGTCGACCAGCTCTTGCTATATCATGACAATGGCTCGCTTTCATCGAGGTGTCGCCAGTACGAACCAGGGCACAATCTCCTGGTGCCGCTAAGAATATGATACGGAATGTAAGGCAGCAAACACAGGAGCCGCAAACCCAACATTTGACCAAAGACATGACTGGAGCTGATGCATATAAGGCCTAACTCGAGACGCCAACACCCCTAAGGTGTTCGCTCTTTATAATAACGGCGTAACAATGCCCTAAGCCCCTAGTGTCCAGTGCACGGCGAGATTTCTGGTGCGGACGATGCCAAAACGCCAGCCTCCTTGTTGGTTATGGTGAAAAACCATGGATGTGATCAACAAAAGACAGAAGAAAGGTTTACGCAGGCACTTAATCTAAAAAGAATCCTTGTGACGGGTCCTCGCCGCACGCCTCACTACCGTGTCTCCAAGCAGCCGTATCCTCGACGGGTGTACACGTTGTTCATCTGTGAAAAGAGAGGAACTTAGCTTGAAAGGAAATCGTGCAAAAAATCTATTAAAAATCGAAATATGAATGAATGAATAAAGCTGAGCCTATATTAGCTCATACGCACAGCCCCTTGTAAGTGGGTGTGCTAGGAGCCCTAGCTTATTTTATGCCGAATCGCCTAGCCGTGTCCGGGTCTTGAACGACCTTTAGTGAGATGATGCCGCTGACCGGCATTTTAAGTGTAAGAGACGCGAGTGTGGTATTGCATTAAAGCGACAAAAGCTTCACGCCCCAATAGTGCTTGATGGCTACTTCAATGGGGCGACATGAAAGATTAGTTGCGCCGGAAGTTGTCAGTGACCCAACACAACTTCTAGTAGTAAGGAGCCCGCACTTGGCGAAGGGCATGGCGCCACCCTTTGAAGGAAGTGCGGCTATGTAGAATTTTAGTAAGGTCTATCCTCAACTTGCGGATCGTGGTCCAGATATAGCAGATTTAAATCGCTGCCATTCCCATCGTGACTTGTGTAAATTGTAGTCCGTCGATTATAGGATCCAATATCGTAGCAGTCCATCCCGCATTTGAAATACTTCTGAAATAGTCCGTGGTCGAAAGTAATTGGATTTGACATCCAACCTCGAGGTTCCGCTGGGTGGACCGTGCGATACCTACTTTGGCGGTGCCGACTGTTGTTCCGTATTATCACATGAAGTGAGTTTATCGTTTTGACTTCTTGTGGGAAATTTTTGTTTTCCGCGCCTCGCTGGTGGGGTTCGTCGTTATCCTCGCTGACGCGGCCGAGCCTCTTGTGTTCGGGCGTTGAATCGGCCGGACTGTTTGAAGACCCAAAATTTCGTGGGTGTGGTTTGCGTGCCTTCCGGAGGTGCCGTGGATTTGACATATCCTATCCAAAATTTTGTTTGTTGGATAGCTCGTCACCGTTGTCCTTAAGAGGTAGTGTTTTGTTGTTCGCCATGAAGTTTTTGAATCCGCGCCGACCGCCGTGTTCTTTGGGCTTTTTTTTTTATTTCGCGCTGATCCTTTCGGCCGTGATTTTCCGCTTCCATCTCTCGATCTCGATGTACTGGTTGTCGGTGCTGAATCTTGCTAGCCAGCTTGTCTTCCCCCGCTAAAAGCGGTCATTAGGCTTGTTAGCACGGCCATTGTTCTCGCTTCTTCTGACCGAGGTGTTCCGCGAGCCATTCGCCCTCGATATTATGTTTAAAAGCTGCTAAGGCTTCAAGCGTCCGGATAGTCGACTATTTGGTTCTTTTTGGTAAGGAACCTGGTCCGAATTTATGCTACCGACTCTCCGGCCTGTTGAGTTATGTGACTTAAATCGTCTCAGATCCGGAGGGCGGACATAAGTCCCTTGAAAATTTTCTAAACGCCCCTCGAGCTCTTCCCAACTTCCAATAGTATTTTCCGGGAGGCTTTAAGCCAATGCCGAGCTGGCCCTTTGAGCTTGAGGGGTAGATATTTTATGGCGGAGATCATGTCCTCCGGCCATGTGTATGTGGAGGATGTAATCCTCAATCCGCATCTGTGGTCTCTGTTGTTCACAGATGCCTCTATGCTTACGGGTTTGAACCTCACCGAAATTATGATCCAAAGACCTCATCGGTGAAGCATAGTGGTGTGCGGCGCCTATATTTGGGTGTGCTGCTGTGTTCGAACACTGCGCGGTTGTGTTGATTCCTCGGGCCTCTGGCCCATAAATGGACCTGACCGGCCGCCTCGCTTTCCCGAGGATCATGAGTCGGCTTGTGTGCGGAGCCGCTTTATCGCTTTTGGCCTGCTATCCGGTCGCCTATCCGCCAGCGCCTTTTGCTTTTTGACCGTGGGGGCTCTATGGCCTCGCTCGTAATTTCGCAGCAGCTTGCACTTCGGTAGCTTCTTGTTTGGTGGCCATTGCCATATTTGTCCGCTGTCTTGAGTACTTTGCTCCACCTCATTCTCGAGTATGTCTTCCGCTGTTTTGAGCTCCGCTTTTCCTTCTTCGACTTCTTGTAGTGGCGACTTAGTCTTTGTGAAGGTTCTATGCTCCGTGGTGTGTCCGCATGAGGTCGTTTAGACTGTTGTTCTCACCGTGCATGGATTGATATCCATTCATCCTGCTCGATGGTTGCTTGCTGCATGTTCGCCATCCACCGGTTTGCCCCGCCCATTGCTAGGTCGTTAGGAGTGCTGTTTTGTCGAGGCGGACTTAGGGCGGCGCTCGACGCTGCTTTTGGTTGTTTGTCGGCGGATTATCTCTTTACCGCGCCCCGCTGTTCCTCGTTATCGCCTTTTGGGGTGTCCACCATGTATACATCATGGGTTGGGGTGGCCTTCCAGTTGCTCGGTAAGCGCTGGTTCATGGTAGTCTCCGATCGCCTTCCATACCGCCGGTGTCTTCGAGTCGTAGTTCAGCATGTCTGTTAGATCGCCGACAGTGGCTACAAAGTGGGTGGTGGTGGCTTTGAATTTCTTCATCGTCAAGATCTCAACCATCCTCGACCGCAGTCCGCCGTGGCTCTCCGAGCAACTAGAGATGCTTTAGCTAATTCAGGATGTCGCCAAAGGGTGAGTGCCGAAAGATGTCCGCGGCAAAGGAACTCCATGATCGCGCTCAATCGGATTCGATTGATTGGGGCGCAGGAGGTTCGTGTCCGCAAGGAGCTAAATCATGCCCATCGTGACAGCCGCGGCACGCCGGGCTGTGGCTCGAATCCGTCAAGGTCAAGTCTCTCAATGAAAGCACCAATGTCGGTGTCAAACCGCAGATCTCGGTAGGGGGTCCCGAATCAGGCATGCCTAGGCGGATGGTAACAGAGACAAGGTACACGACAGTTTTACCCAGGTTCGGGCCTCTCGATGGAGGTAAAACCTACCCCGCTGATTGATATTGATGATATGGGTAGTACAAGAGTGGATCTACCACGAGATCAAGGAGGCTAAACCCAGAAGCTAGCCTATGGTATGATTGTTGTAATGGTTGTTGTCCTATGGACTAAAAACCTCCGTTTATATAGACAACAAGAGGGCTAGGGTTACACAGAGTCGGTTACAATGGTAGGAGATCTACATATCCAGATCGCCAAGCTTGCCTTCCACGCCAAGGAAAGTCCCATCCGACACGCAGATGAAGTCTTCAATCTTGTATCTTCATAGTCTTGGAGTCCGCCGATGATGATAGTCTGCTATCCGACACCCCTAGTCCAGACTCCTCAAGAGCTCCTCGAACCAAAGCTTCAATGACGATGAGTCCGTGCGCATATTGTTCGGCATTGCAAGGCGGGTTCCTCCTCCGAATAATTCATAGAAGATTGTGAACACCAGATAGTGTCCGCTCAAAAATAAATTCCACATTCCAAAGAGAGAGAATAATATGTACACAAGTTCAATCTGGCCGACGATTTCGTGGGCATGACGCCATCCCACTACCAAGCCTTTACATTTTTATTATACCACCCCGCTTAGCTAAGCGTTTCTTGGCACGCCTTGTCGAAGAAGAGATCGTGTTCCCCGATTCGGGATTCTCATCAATACGGACGTAGTAACCCAACCGCGCTTATTGATGGTGGCGCTGGGAGATAAGCTTAGTTTTACCAGCCGTGGGGACGATAGTCTTCGGCCCCGCCCATATATAAGGATAAGGATCCACCTTTTTACCCACGGCTTTTCCTCCTTGTTTATCCATCTCCAAGACTGAAGCCCAGCCTCTGTTCAGACATCTTGCCTCAACCTTCTCCAGCCATGTCCGAGCGGGAGGCAGGATGGTCTCTCCGAACGGAGGAGCACGCCGAGAAGTTGCGCGCGCGGATACCTGTCCAAATGACATCACAGCGACCGGGCCGCCCGGACAAGGGGCAGCTCATCCCCACCCCCAGCCCCATGAGAGGGTCG